>SNQJ01S0000432.1:399546-425590 GCA_010110895.2 Picea sitchensis
CTGAAGACTCACACATTCTCTAGGTGGATATGGGTGGCCTCTCGCCTAGTCCAACTGGCTTATTTTGTATGTTTTCATGTCAGCACATATTGTTGTACTTTCAAGGCTATTTTAGGGCCCTTAACATTGTTTTGTTTGGATTTACATAGTCATATTGTAGACGAACTCATATTTTGATAGTGGAATGTATAGTTCTCTGAAATACCTTTCCAACGGGCTATCACGCGCCTAAAACGGAGGTCGTATGCAAAAGTTATGACCCTAGGAAGTTGAGGTACCAAATTACACCAACTTACCCATAGGGCCCACATGACTTTTGGCATTTCACCTTCTAGGGTTAGGTTTTTGGATGTCTAGGGTTTTCTAATTCATGATTAATATAAAACGAGCCTATGGAGCCTCATTGTAATCCATTATTCTCAGACGGATGCACGTAGCAGCCACATCTCTTCTCAGAGATAGCTACCACCATTCGAGCAAGCTTTAGTTCTGTAGTTTTACAGTTTCAACCTATTTCATTATTTAATAGAAGATATTGTTCAACGGATATTTGTGTTATTCTTCCTATCTTTGTGTTTATTGTATTCAGGTTGTTAATTAGTTCGTTCCGCTCCTAAATCTAGATCAATATCTTTCTTAGTCGAATTACCTTTGAGTTTTAATGTTGATGTACAATATGTAGTTAATGAAATTTTGACTGTTAAAATTATTTCCATCTTAAATTAAGCCCACTCCAATTCATTTTAATTGTGTTTGATGTTTAATTTATCATAGGTTTACAGTTATGCAGATGGTTTCTTTCCCATTGAGCATTTTCTTAGATTACTTTCAAGTAGCATGGTTTTAGTATATTCTTAAAATAGTGAACTTAGCTGAGTTTTATTTATGAGTTTTTTTCTTTAATAACCCTTATTTTTAGCTTCTTTGATTTTTCCTGTACATATTTGATTCTCTAATGAGTCAGTGATTTAAGGATGATTTCCCCTATCAATCTCGCAACTTGCTTAATTCAAGTTTCTTCTTGTATATATGCAAGTTCTTATAGCTAGTAGTGAAAGATAATCTTTCTTAATGTTTGGAAACATGTTTGAACAATTTTGGACAATGCTACTCTATAAACGTTTATGTTGAAATCTCTTTGAGAAAAAATTTAGGAATCAATCATTTTATTCACAAATTCATTGGTTGACTAAAGTTTTAATCCTAGTCCTATCGATCAATGGGGATTTCAGACCTGGTCTTTACTACAAATTCGTTGGAAAGCATTTTTACATCCTTTGGAATTGTTTATTTTGAATCACTTATTCTCGTTACATTGTTGACTAATATGATTGTTGCCATGGCTTAGTATTGTCCTCTTGCTTCATCATACAGGAATGTTTAAGTCATTCAAATGCTTGGAATTAACAGACATCTTTAATAACAAAGAGGTTATGAATACCTTGGAAGGAGGTGTCAATGCAATTCTTAAGATTATAGGTCCTAAGCTTTCAAAACCATTTTTTCACCTTAGCCATAGTAGTAAGTTAAAGGATGTGATTTCTTGCGGGTTGTAACTCATGAATCTAGTGGATTTTATACTTTTGATCATTTCATGAATCCAAACTAATAACATCAGAAAGAGTTCAAGTTTATTCATAACTTGGAAGGAAAATCTTGTATGGGTCAGTGGGAATAAGGATTTTTATTTGATCTCTCTTACTCATTATCTTGTTGGTTTTGATTTTCGGATTATATATTTAGTTATTTTGGTTATGATTTTATGGAAATTATATCTTGTATAGAGGTAAGTTGCACACTCATCAGCTAAGACATTTTATTTTATGTTTTGGGTAAATGAAACTCTTAGTTTGTCTACTTAGAACACTCTTGGAAACTTTATGATATATATCTCAGGGATTTATCGATCGTGACAAGCATAAACTCAACACTTATTATAAATCAAGTTTTAATCATCGCATTCAATAATGGTTTCTATAGGAGAATCATTCAATATAGACTATTATATGAGATCATTTGTACTTGATCATGAGTGTCTCAATTGCTTCCATACCCATAGTAATTTCATCTTTTCATTTAGGAGGTTGAAGATAATAATATAGATATTTGAAACTATTATCATTAATGTTAAGAGGCAATAGATACATTGGTGAGTGGTGTTGATGGATTTTTGAATAAGATATTTATTGAATATCTCATATTTTGAGCATGGAAAAGTTTTGTTGATGACGGGTATTAGTAGAAGATGGGTTGATTGATAAAATGGAATTAAAGTTATATGGTTCTACTTGTTTAATTTGATTTATTATGATTTCAGGAACAAGAGGGTGTGTCCAAGGATTCAAATTTTATAACAAACAACGACATTGAGACTCCTATTGGACGAAATATGGTGGGAAAAGACTCGATGTTTATTTCTCAAGAGGAAGGTTGTGATATTTGGATAATTTAATGGAAGGAGAATGCTTGAGTGATTGCACTAGCAATATGCTTTTAAATAACTTTATGTTCAGCCAGTACAGTTTAAGTGTAGAGTAGCTTAGCAAAATTTACTTTTAGTTATTTGTTTAGGATTAGTTTTAATTATTGTCCTTATTGTTTTTCTTTTAGACTAATTTTATTATTTTTTAATAAGTTAGTCATCTAAGGAAGAGTTTTTTTTCTCTATTAGACTATTAACTAGTTGAACATAAGATTATATTTTGTTGTGCAAATTGAAAACTGGATTTTGCGGCCAGCAACTAAGGATTTTTTCTCCTTACAGACTTGAAATATGAGGGAAGCTTAGGGAATTGTTTATCTAAATTTGTCTGCTCAGATTAAGTTACAAAATTTTGGAAACTAATCAATCATACTTTCACCAACTCAACAACTGATTAGAAATCCATTCTCAATTGTGTATTCCAATTATGATTTTGGATCTAATATTAAACATAATATTTGAAACATGTGTTTGGATTCCCTTTCATTCCATCATGGTTAGTTTTGATGGCTTCCATAGATGTAATATCCTCTCATTGCCTCATCTGATTGAATCATTTGAATCTTTGGAATTAATAATCATCTTTCGTGGAAAAGAGAAAATTGATACTTTAGTGAAAGACATCAATTTCTGAGATTGAAAAGAATGGTGTTTTCAAATATGGAAGGGACTTATTCATGGCAGTGAGTCTAGAGGGTCGAGTGTTTGTGGAATGTTTCAAGTGAGTGAATTTAAAATCTGTTTTGACTATGTATTTCCATTAACCTATGTTGTTAGGTTCCCGGAAAAATTTAATTGTTTCACTAAATGAAAGGGAAAATTTGTGTGTGTCAATTGAATCAGAGAATTTCGTTGCAAATTATTCACTTGATTATGATTTCTCATAACCTTACTTGTTTTTCCTTCTGGATATTTACCCTCGGAATCTTTCTATTAGGTCTTATTTCGAATGGTTGACCTATTCTTCCCAATGCTTTCCCTTGGTTTACTTCCTAAGATTTCACTGGAAAAAAAATTATGATGTTGTTTATGATGCATATTTTTTTGTTGGGACTCTAAACTCAATTTTCAAGTTGATTCTTCTTTTAATGGTTAACATAGTTTGATTTTGATGTTTCTCTTAGTTTAGTTTATTTACTTTATTTATTATTATATGTACATAACTTTACTCCCTTATTTGCTTAATTTTTCAATCACGGTAGTTGGTTTATTCTCTTATCTGATCCGGTGTGAATGATAAAATCATTGGAATGATCTGAATTAATAATCAAAGAGGCAATGAATATCTTGGTGAAAAATATTAATGCGATCTCTGAGATTAAAAATCCTGTGTTTTATTTATGTGTACATAAATGAAAATGATGAAAAATTTTCCATCTTGATGGAAAATAGAGAGATCATGCTCAACCTCATAGTGAGTGAAGCCACAGCTCATAAAGAAATTATGAAATCATTCAAAACTTGGAGAGATGCTTGGTTGCTCGATACTAGTGCAACCTGCCACATGAGTTTTCGAAGAGACTTCTTTGAAGACTTGAATGAAAGTGTTGATGGTGTAGTAATATGTGTAAATGGATCCAGTCTGAAACCTACAAGAATTGGCACCATTAGGCTCAAATTGCCTGGATTCCTGGAATTTCTTTTGCATGATGTTCATTATATTCTTGAGTTGGAAGAACTTGTTGTCTCTTAAGCACATTCGACATCAAGGCCATTCGATTCACATGTTTGATGGGAAATTTGAAATAAGTATATCTTCCAAAAATATGGTCATCGTGACAAGATGGGAACGTGAAAATTTTTTGAAGTTGAAAGGGACATATGCACAGGCATAGAATTGTGTATATTTTTCTCATCATGATGAAGGTACACTATCTTCCATTCTTTTATGGCATGATATATTTGGGCACATCAATTATGATAGTCTTCGTATACTGAAGAAAATTTGTGTGTATGGTTTGCATATCATTCCAAGGAATTTGCAGCAATGTGAGGCTTGTATCCTTGGTAAACATAGCAAGCATCATTTTGATGATAACACCTCAATAGCATGTAGAAAGATAGAGTTGATGCATTATGATTTGTGTGGCCCCATTCCTATTCCATATACCATTAGTAATAGATATATCATGACCTTTATCGATGATTACACCAGGATGTCTTCGGTTTATTTTTTGAAAAAGAAATATCAAACATGTGAAACTTTTAAAAAAAATCATCTATGGATTGAAAATGAAACTCAATCTCGTATTGGCACTCTTTGTATCGATAATGGAAGGGAATACACTTCAAATGAGTTTGAAATATATCTTTTCCAACATGGTATCAAGCATCAAAACAATGTTCCATGTAATCCTCAATATAATGGTGTACCAGAAAGAATGAACGAGACACTCTTTAATATGGTATGTTCAATGTTATTTTTCAAGAATGTGAAGTTGATGTTTTGGGTTGATGTAGTTTTATGTGTAGTATATGTGAGAAAGGGGAGTCCATCTCATGCTATTGGGAACAAGAATCCTTATGAAATCTGGAATGGTTGCATTCTTTCAGTGAGGCATCTCAAGGTTTTTGGTTCCACCTACTATGCCTTAATTCATAAGGAGCAAAGAAACAAGCTCGGTGAAAGGAGTTGAAAGTGCATCTTATTGGGGTACTCAAAGACCACCAAGGCATACCATATTTACAATGAGGTAAATAAGAAGTTCATTCTTTCTAGAGATGTGATTTTTCTTGAATCCACCAAGAATGGAAATATTATTGACCATCAACTTGCCACATCTAGATAAATTCACCCATGTAAAGACATATCACGAGTTTGATGATGAGATTCCACATATTGAAGGGGGGATCCCTCGATATTTGGAATCTCCTTTTGAAGTTCCATATCCCCCTCATGTAGAATATCTAACCACTTCAACATAATAGGGAGTTCAATATCCCCCTCATGAAAAAGATCCAACCAATTCATCAAAATGGGGATTTCAATTGGATAATGTGATTGAGATGATTGAAAGGTTTAACCTTGATTGGAATGCAGCACCATATAAATTAGTGGAGAAACTTGGACCATCTCAAACATTTCCACCAAAGTGCTTGATAAAGAAACTTGAAAGTGTTCATCTTGATGAGGTTGGAAAGACAAGAATCAGAAATTGAACCAAACAAGGTGGAGGTGATGTAGATAATTCTGATTTAGGTGATGAAAATGATATGGATGTTTCATTTGATTATGAATTGAACAATTCTTCATTTATGTTAGTATTGAAATGAGCAAAACAAATCGAGTGGGTTCGTGAGCTTTACATATTTGTTCCTTCTGTCCCTGCTTGGATTTAATCTTCTCCCATGGGATCCTACATGTCTTTGCCTCATGTCCATTATTTCCACAATGGACATAGTGAAGATCGAATCTCTTATAAATATAGTGCCTACCCCCTGACTCTGAGATTCTTCTTTCCACATCCTCTCATGCTACGTCCATGTTGTCCACCAAATGTTGGATTTGATTGATCAAACCTTGAAGCCCCAAAGGCAAGTGCATTTGTTGACCTGAATGTATTTTTTTTTCCAAGTGTAGAATTGAATGTGGGTGTTGAAGGTACACCAAAATATGGTGTCGAAGCAACAATCGACCTCATGGACAGTGAGTTTGGAAGAAGAATTCCACAAAACAACAACGAATGCCATCTCCCTCTCATGAAGAAGATCTAGCCACTTCATTAGAACGGGGATTTCAATCAGACGATGTGATTGAGAGGATTTAAAGGTTGAACCTTGTTGAGAACACAAAACCATCTCAATCAGTGGAGAAACTTGGACCAACTCATAAAGTTCCACCAAAGTGGTTGATAAAGACACTTGAAAGTTTTCATCATGACGAGGTTGGAAAGACATGAACTAGAAGTTCAACCAAACAAGATGGAGGTGATGTAGATAATTCAGATTCAGATGATGAAAATGACATGGATGTTTCATTTGATTGCAAATTGAACAATTCTTCGTTTATGCTAGTATTGCAAAGAGAAATAATAAATTGAGCGAGTTCAGGAGATTTACCTTTTTGTTCGTTTTGTTCATGCCTAGATTTGATCTTCTCCCATGGGATCCTACATGTCTTTACCTCATTTCCATTGTTTCCACAATGGACACAATGAAGATCGAATGTCTTATCAGGATTGTGCATTCCCCCCTGCCTCTAAGATTCTGCTTCCACATCCTCTCCTACTAAATCCATGTTGTACACTAAATTCTAGAGTTGATTGACCAAACCTTAAAGCCCCAAAGACAGGTGCATTTGTTGACCCAAATGCAAGTTTTTGTCCAAATGTAGAACTAAATGTGGGTGTTGAAGGCGCACCAAAAGATGGTGTCGAAGTAATAATCGACCTCATGGCCGGTTATTTTGGAGGCAGAATGCCATGAAACAACCACATCTAAATTGTTGTGGATGCAAAATCCTTTTGTTTTTCTCTGGAAAAAGCGGGAGGGAACCAAATATTGTCTGCTGGGAGAATAAACCAAGCTAGGTGGATAAATTTTCCTCATGATCATGTCATGGAATCATGATTTCATACTTGGCATTATTCATATTATCCACATCATTCCCAACACATCACCCATACATTCGCATTATTTGAATTTGATCTTTTGATCCAATGCCAATAATGGATCCCACCATAGCAGAGCACTCGTACATTTGACTAATATCGTCTCCTTTTGAAATGGCTAGAAAAATCGTTACTCTATCCAACTCACCCTTATAATCCTTTTCCATTCCACCTGCAAGGATGTGCGTAAGCCCATTCCCAAAATAATGTGGTTGAATGCATGTCCAATGAGGGTGCCGCCCGCAAATATAACCATGTTTTCTCGACACTCTTGAATATGGTGTGTTCAATGTTATTTTTCAAGAATGTGAAGTTGATGTTTTAGGATGATGAAGTTCTATGTGCAGTATATGTGAGAAATATGAGTCCATCGCATGCTCTTGGGAACAAGACTCCTTATGAAATGTGTTAATGGATGCATTCCTTTGATGAGGCATCTTAGGGTTATTAGGGTTTTTGGTTCCACCTATTGTGCCTTAATTCCTAAGGAGCGAAGAAATGAGCTTGCTGCAAGGAGTCAAAAGTGTATATTCTTGGGGTAATTGAATACCACCAAGGTATATCATATTTATGATAAGCTAAACAATAAATTCATTCTTTCTAGAGATGTCATTTTTCTTGAATCCACCAAGAATGATAAGACTCTTGAGAGGTAGGTAGATCATATTTAAAAATCCACCCATGTAAAGATATATCATTAGTTTGATGATGAGATTCCACAAATTCAAGAAGGGACCCCTATATTGGATCAATCTCTAGAATCTCCTGTTGGTTGTGGAGCCTGATTATCTTCCAAATTTAGAGGTCTTTTACTTTCAGCCGTGTTTATACCCCATGAAGTATTTACACCCCAGAAGTATGTACACTCTTCCACGCGGGGGAGTGCAGAGGGGGGGTACCCCCTCTGCGGGGTCTGGGGGGCCTATCCCCCTAGCTGGGGGGTCTGGGGGCAAGTGGGCCCCCAACGGGGGTTCGGGGGCAAAGCCCCCGAAGCAAAAATTGTCTTGTAAAAGTATATTGTAATTTCATTGTAAATCTGGACCGTTCATTATAAGGTCGCAAATCTAACGATAGAGATTATGTTAAAGTTTTTTGCCCTAGAAGGCAACCCTCTTTTATGAGGGAAATGCATTGCGGCTATGTAGGTTGGAAAGTATTGTATTCTGAGAGAGGAGACTTTGAGAGAAAGAAGAGGAAGTTACAGCGGGTTTTGCTGTAGGTTGTATCCCTTCATTTTGTTGGATAATAATAAAGAAAGGACCTGGCAATTTCTCTGGTGGACGTAGCCCACACTAGGTGAACCACGTAAATCAGTGTCTCTCTTGTATTGTGTATCTTTTGTGTTTTATTTCCACATTTGTTTTATTTTATTGCTCCACGGTCCTGTTTTTCCTAACAACTGGTATCAGAACGTAAGGTAACTCGCAGGAAAAGAGGGTTCTTGGTTCGAGTGGGAGCAATGTCGGAAGATGGAAAGTTTAGGGTCGAGAAATTTAATGACCAAAACTACGGAGTTATGGAAGATCTGCAGATGGAAGATGATTTCTCTCGAGAAGGATCTATTCATTGGCCGGAGTATAAAAAATTAGCCATGAAGGAATGAGAATGGGAAATTCTTGATAGAAAAGATGTAGGAACGATACAGCTAAGCCTGACAACGTCAGTGGCTTTCAATATCTCAAAAGAAAAGGAACGAAAGGGTTTGATGGATCGTTGTCAGAAAAACCCTCAGTCAATAAGGTATTTCTAATGAAGAGATTATTTAATATGAAGATTTGGGAAGGTGGAATTACATTGCGAGATCATTTAAATGAATTTAATACGGTTACTAATCGCTAAAGTTACATAAAAGTGGACTTTGATAATGAGTTCATGGCTCTTATAATATTGTGCTCATTTCAGAAAGTTGGAATGGCCAGTCATGTAGGTAAGTAACTATGTCTCTTGTTCAAATGCTTTAAAATTTGATAATGTTGTTGGTGTTATCCTTAGTGAAATCACGTGTGAAGAAAGAAGAAACACAGTGAGACTCAATTAATGTGTTGAACATGAATAGGGGAAGACAAAGGATAGAGAGAAAAGGGCTCGGGAACCATGGGAATTCTAGGAAGAGGCGGATCAAATCCGGACTTATGGAAAGATAGAGTGTTGGTGTGGGAAGAAAGGACATTTGAAAGAAGTAACTGAGCTCGAAACAAAGAGATGGACGTGAGGAGAGAAAATGGAAGCAAATGTAATAGGTGATGTGTTACAAGATTCTTTGATTCTTTTCACATTGAATAATATTCTACAGGAATAGGTAGTAGATTCGGGGGCTTCATTTTATGCACCCACACCCCATAGGAAACATTCTAGATTATGTTCATAGTGATTTTTAGACCAGTTCATTTGGGTGATGATGCAGCATGCAGAATTGTTGGAATGGAAAGGTAAAAATAAGCAAAGCAATGGAAATCAATGGTTGTTGAAAAGGTAAGACGTATTCTAGATTTAAGGAAAAATATAACTTCAACATGGTAGTTGGAAAGTGAAGGTTGTATATAAATATTTACAGATAAAAGGCGTGGAAGGAGTCATCAAGATCATTGGTGATAGAGAAGAGGAGAGAAGGTAGGTACATTGTATTTATGCTGAGTAGCTCTGACTCTTCATATATGCAGCTTCTACAGTAGTGGATACAGGACTATGGCATCATAGGTTAGGATACATGAGTGAGAAGGGTATCCACGGTCTCTTCACAAAATAAATTTGTTTACGGATCTTAAACAAATTGATTTGGACTTAAATGAGCATTGTGTTATGGAAAACAAAAGAGAGTTAGGTTTCTCAGAGTTGGAAAAGAAAGAAAGAATGAAAGGTTAGAACTTGTGCATCCAGATGTATGGGGACCATCTCATGTATCATCTCTTGGTAGCTCTCATTATTATGTTACTTTTATTGATGATGCAACTAGAAAACTTGGGTTTGTGCATTCGACAAAAATCTGATATTTTGATACTTTTAAGAAATGAAGGTTTTAGTTGAGAATGAGGCGGAAAAAGTTTGAAGTGTCTCGGATGAGATAATGGAGGTGAATCTGCGGCAAGGGGTATTATTCTATTCTACCTTGGGATTAAATGCAGAGAGAAGCAGTTCCACAGGCTTACCACAAAAGAAAAATGATGTGAAGAGAATTAAACAGGACAATCCTTGGGTGTGCAAGGAGGTATGAGATTTATGTTAGTTTGCTTATAGGTTTTATGGGAGATGTTGTAGATATTTTTGTTTACTTAATAAGCAGAGGACCTTGAAGCTCTTTGGAGAGTAGAATTCTAGAGGAGGAATGGGCGAGGAAAAAAGGTAAACTATTATTTTTAAAACTTTCGGTTGTGAAGCATTTGTCCATATTGATAAAATAGAACAAAGCTTGAGGCAAAAATCAAAGTGTACCTTTATTGGATAAAATATTAATGATTTTGGTTATCACATAAGTGATAACCAAAATCATGGGATTATGAAAATAAAAAAATCATTAGGAGTAGAGATGTCATATTATTCAATGAAAAGGTCATGTACAAAGATCGATTACATGGAAAGAAAGCTTGAGGAAAGCAAACAAGAATACCACGGTGTGATGAGGTCATTGAAAGCGAAATTCCAAAGGTCCTAAAATCCAAAATGTACAACAGCCGGGAGCATCAGATTTTACCTCAAACACATGCAAGATGTTGTTAGAAGATCTCTAGGGTTAAGTATACTGACGATACTCTCCTTCATTATATTATTTATTGATATTCATTGATTAGGTGACAGGAATGTTATGAAGAAACAATCACGAGTGGAGCACAAAAGAAGTGGGAAAAGGCATGAAAGAGGAAATGGATTCCTTAGCAAATAACTTGACTTGGGACTTGGTTTGGAGTTGCCTCTGGGGAAAAAGAGCATTAAGAATACAATGGGTTTACAAGTTGAAGGAAAGAAGATGGAGGAGAAAAAGAAATTTTAAAAAGGATGAGCTTGTTGTAAAGGGGTTTGCACAAAAGAAAGGTATAGATTTTTGATGAAATATTTTCTCATGTTGTTAAAATGACTTCAATTAGGACTATTTTGATCTTGTGGCATTAGAAGATTTACATCTTGAGCAGTTAGATGTAGGCAAACTCCATGAGATTTATATCACAGCCTGGTGATGTCAAAGGAAGGAGAATTTGGTATGCGAGGTTGAAGAAGAGCTTATATGGCCTAAAAGCAAGCTCAAAGCGTGGTATCTAAAAGTTTAGCGAGGTTTATGTGAGAGCGAGGTTATAGATGTCATTCTGATCATTGTGTTCTTTAAGGTAGAAAAATACGACTATATTATCTTGCTATTGTATATGTCACTTACATGCCTTGTTATAGGAACCTAATATCACGGAAGGATGTAAATGTGCTCAAGCAGAAATTAGTCAATTCATTTGCGATGAAGAAAGGATTTGGAGTGCTGCAAGAAAATCCTTGAGTATGAGAATAACAAGAGAGAGAGCAGGAGGAAAATACATGGCCGACATTGTCTCAAAGGAAAATTACCACAGAAGGTGTTGGAAGGTTTAGAGATGGGAATACAAAGGCAGTTATTTTGTCCGGCCATTTTCAAATTAACTAAGGAAATGTGTCCCAAGACACGGGAGGAGATAGGATACATGTCCGGGGTCCCTTATTCATGAGTTGGCGGCTTGATGTATGCAATAGTTTGCACAAGACCAGATATTTCACATCGGTGGAGTTGTGGCAGGTATATGAACAATCGGGTAAAGAACATTGGGAGAAGCGATAAAGTGGATTCTCGGTATTTGAGAGGCACTACTACAAATGCATTGTGTTTTGGAGGTTGAAACACTTCTATAGGGATATGCTGATTGGATATGGTGGTGATAAGGCGGCGGAGGAGCTGCAGTGTGAACACTATAGGTGGAGCAGTAAGTTGGATTTTGGCGCAAAGGTTGGTACTTTCAACCTTAGTGATTATCTTCCTGAGAGGCTAGTAAAGAGATGATTTGGTTACAAGGTTTATGGAGGAACTGGGAAAAGCGGCGGAGAGCAATGGGGTTGTCTTTGGCAATGAGTGGAAGTGCCATTCACCTTGCAAATAAATCAACCTTCAATTCAAAGAATAAGCATATACGGTTGAGGTACCACTTCCTACGACCCACCTTGGAAGATGGACAATTAGTGGAAAAGATGATACACTAGCGAATCTTGTAGACATGTTAACAAAGGGAGTACTAGGGATAAATTGAGTTCCTGCTTAGTTTCATTTTGTCTTCAAGAATGAAGATGAATGAGAAATTTAGCCGGTCCAAGAAGGTTCAAAGTCCGGCGCCTGCTTGGTGATTATGGATTTGTTGAGATTAGTACGTAAATTAGGAGATTGTTGGTTTTGGACACTGATTATCTTCAGTTTAGGAGTCTTTACTTTCAAGTGTTTATACCCCATGATGTTACACCCCATAAGTATGTACCTCTTCCGTGGGGAAGTCTGCAGGAGGTTTCTCTCTGAGGGTCAGGGGGATATCCCCGACTAGGGGTCTAAGCGGACCCCGGCCGAGGATTTAGAGGCGGTGAATGTCCCAGATGGGGTTTGAGGGCGAAGCCCCCAAAGCAAAATTGTCTTGTAAAGGTATATTGTAATTTCAAAAAATTGCCTTGTAAAAGTATATTGTAATTTCATTGTAAATCTGGACCGTTCATTATAAGGTCGCAGATCTAACGATAGAGATTATGTTAGGGTTTTTTGCCCTAGAAGGCAACCCTCTTTTATGAGAGAAATGTATTGTGGCTATGTAGGTTGGCAAGTATTGTATTCTGAGAGAGGATACTGTGAGAGAAACAAGAGGAAGTTATAGCGAGTTTTGTTGTAGGTGGTATCCCTTCATTTTCCTGGATAATAATAAAGAAAGGACCTGGCAATTTCTCTGGTGGACGTAGCCCACACTAGGTGAACCACGTAAATCTATGTCTCTCTTGTATTGTGTATCTTCTGTGTTTTATTTCCGCATTTGTTTTATTTTATTGCTCTGCGGTCCTGTTTTTCCTAACATCTCCTTTTGAAGTGCCATCTCCCCCTCATGAAGAATATCTAGCCACTTCATCAAAGCAGCGAGTTCAATTGGGTGATTTGATTGAGAGGATTGAAAGGATAAACCTTGATGGGAATGCAGCACCATCTCAATCAGTGGAGGAACCTAAACCATCTCAGAAAGGTCCCCCAAAGTGGTTGATAAAGACACTTGAAATTGTCCATCCTGATGAGGTTGGAAAGACATGAATCAGAAGTTCAACCAAACAAGATGTAGTTAATGTAGATAATTTAGATTTAGGTGATGAAAATAAAAAGGATGTTTCATTTTATTTTGAATTGAGTTTATCTTGAAGAATTTTCTTCTAATGATGAGTGGAAAGAATCCATGTAGAAGGAGTATGATTCTCTCATCAATAATGGGACATGGAAATTGGTGGATCCTCCATTTGGAACCAAACCAATTGATTGAAAGTGGGTCTACATTAAAAAGTACAAATCATATGGCTCACTTGACAAGCATAAGGTGAAGGTTGTGGTCAAAGTATGCACAAAAATAATGCATACACTATGAGGAGACTTTTTCCCCCGTAGCAAAATGGGATACCATTCGTGCATTGTTGTCTTTGGTAGCACAGAATAGGTGGAAGATTCATCACATAGATGTGAATACAACCTTTTTGAATGGATACTTGAGAGAGAATGTCTACATGTCTCAACCAAAAGGATTTGTTGTGAAAGGTCAAGAACATAAGGTATGTAATCTCATTAAGTCCATGTATTTCCTGAAGCAAGCACCTTGCACATGGTATGAAAATTTAAATGAGCATTTTTTTAAGATCAATTTCAAACATTTTAATCTTGACGATAACTCTTTTTTTTCAAGAAAGTTGGAAAAATTGTTGTATATCTTGTGGTGTATGTAGATGATCTTTTGATAACAAGGAACAATGAAGCATACATTGCATCCATAAAGAAATAATTGAAGAATGGTTTTGAGATGACATACATGGGATATATTCACTACTACTTGGGTGTTTAAGTAACTCAGAATCCATATTCATCTCCCAAAAGAAGTACATTGGAGAACTATTGAACAAATTTGGCATGGCTAATTGTAATCCTCTCTCTACTCCAATGGAACAAAATTTGAAGCTAACATCAAAAGAAGCGAAAGAATTTGAGGATGCAACTAAGTATAGATATATTGTGGGGAGTCTTATCTACCTTTCTACTACCATACTAGACATTTCATTTGCAATTGGGATCCTTCCTAGGTTCACACAAAAACCTTGTGAAGGAAATTGGTGTGCTGCAAAGAGAGTTCTAAAGTACTTGAAGGGAACTCAAGACTTTGGGATCAAATACTCTAAGGTGGATGACTTGAAACTAGTTGGACATACAAATTCATACTTTGATGGGGATCAGGAGAATGGAGTGTCTACTTTAGGATACCTCATGAGTCTTGGATCAGTGGTTATCTCTTGGGATCATGCAAAGAGTCTGTTCCAACAAATTCCACTACAGAGGTAGAGTATGTGGTTGTTGTAGAGGTGACAAAGGAGATTGCGTGGCTCAGAAAGATACTAGAGGATTTGTAGGAGAAATAGGTGAATGGTACTCCACTTTTGATTAACAACACTTATGCAATCAAATTGGCCAAGAATCTTAGATTCCATGATCAAACCAATCACATCAACACGAAGTACCATTTGATTCAACATCATGTAGAGGCCAAGACCATTCATCCGATACATTTTTCCACATGTTACCAAATTGTAGACATCTTCACCAAAGTGCTTGTAAGAGAAAAGTTTGAAAAGTTCATAAAGATGTTTGGACTTACAAACACCCCTTCGGATTGTTGATGTTCTTGGTAGTTGTGGGAGGTATTCACCTCCAAGAGACCTCTTATATATTGATATCATGAGAAGATAAATCACCATTCATTTGTCATGAGAGATACGTGTACATGTCAGCCCTATTATGTAAAGGTTAATTTATACTAAGTTATAAATTAATTTGTATATAACTTGTACAAGTCGGCCCTTGTGAAAAGACAAATCCCCTCATTACATTGGATATATATATAAGGTCAAGCCTTCCTCATTAAACACATAACAACTCTCCCTCCTAACACATCTGAGGCATCCACAGGAGTACTAGTCTGAGGCAGTTCGGCCTGATTTGAGGCATTTTTGAGACAGTAGATTGGGCACTTCTGTAACAACATATATCTCTGTGTTTTGGGTGACTTTCTCTTGGATATCATTATGTAGCAGGTCTCCTGCTCTTCTCGGGGGTGGCACTTGAGGATGCCTATGGTTGGGTGGTAATGAAAGAGAATTACCTATGATTAACCGAGCAAACCCGATTTTTGTTTTAAATGTGCTTGCTTTTTCTTATTGAGATCCTGATTGTTTACTGCAGTTGTAAACTAGTTCAGCATTTAAAATTTAACATGGTATCAGAGCAGTTCCTCAAGATGATCATTTGCACAAATAAAATTAAGGATTGTTGGAGCCATATTGTAGTCACAAGGGAAGGGCAGAGTCCCTTAACATTTTTATGATAAGGCTGATCACAGACCTCACCATGACCACAGGCTGAACTATGGGATAAATTGTTGACTGAAATGTTGAAGTCGAGCTTCCTGAGGTGTCTTTGTGCAATTTTCCGAGGCATATTTTAGCAATCTTTTTTAGGCAGAATTAGGGTATTTTTGAAGTCTATTCGATCTTGGTTCTAAGGCACATTTAAGTTTGTACCAACAATCTTCTAAGGTGAGCTAAGGCGCAAATCTGAGGAGTATTGAAGCAACGAACCAATCAAATTCTGAGGAAGCACGTTAAGGTATGTTCCAGATCAGTTTGAGGCCTATTTCTGAGGCAGCAAGTTAAGGTATGTTCCAGATTAGTTTGAGGCCTATTTCTGAGGCTAAGTTCGGCATGTTCTAAGGCACATTCCAAAACAATATAAGGGAAGAGTTAAGGGTCGATCTGAGGCCAAAATCAAAGGATAAAATTAAGGCAATATGATAACAAATTAAGTGTTTATTTCATGGTCTAAGAGCAGTAAGAGAGAACCAAATCTAGGCCAAGTTTGAGGCCTTCCATTGGCACGGAATTCAGAAGAAAAATTGCAACATTTCAGTACAGTTTGAAGGCCAAGCTTATGAAGTGGGAAAGGACAGACCTGTAGCTGATTGCAGAGGTAGAAAAAGGGGCGATCCCTGAACTGTTTGAAGCAGTTTTTCTGAGACGTATCAAGGCGGATTTGAGGTTTCCTAAGGCAGGTTCAAGACCAGATCCAAGGCCGAATTCCTTGAGGCAATTAAGACCAAGTATGGTGCAGCAATCCACAACAATTCTCAAAGCATATAAGATGAAGTTGCACCAAAACCGAATGACGCTACAATTTAAGAGGTATACACTTGTATATATAGATTATCATTATCATGAGGGTGCTTGCAGGAGAAGGGACCTATTTGTTGCAATCATGGATCTAGAGGGATATCAAGTGCATTCAGAGGAACAACACACTGGAAGAGAAGACTCCAGGTTTGATTATTTTAAATTATCATGCATGTAACCTACACTTCTAGTATATTTGACTTGCTACATTACAAGTAGGTATTGTAGCTATGATAGCAATCTTTTAGTTGATTTGAAGTGATGATACTAGAGATGTACTTGTTGATATCCCCTCTAGGAGATATTATTTTTCTTTTGTTTTCTTGTTCCTGACAGGTTATCTTCCATGGAGATGTTGTTTCTTTTTATTTTGTTTTCTTTTTTTGAGCGGGTTACAACGAAGACATGTCACTAGTGATAGCCCTGAGAGAGATCCATAGTGACAGCTTCAGAAGGAAACCTATTAGATGGTCTCTAGTTTGAGACATGAAGCACTCTGACCTGACAAGGAGTTTATATGGATTGACAGTTTTACCGGTTTGAATCTTGTCACATGATTTCATCAGTTTGAGCAAGTGATAACATAGGAGACTTGCTCATTTACATTCCAGAGCTCTTCTCACCCTAGGGAACATGGTTTCAGGTCTTCCAGATCTTCGTGTAGATCATGATGGAATTCATAGAGCTTGTGGGGTCCTTTCCGAGCAGTGACAGCAGATCCAAGGGGATCTTATGAAATCAGATTTGTGTGGACCCATGACAGTGATTTCCTTTGAAGAGGAGATATCCTTCTGGAGATATAGAGGATCTCACATGGATATTGACAGTGAGAGGCAGGAGGATATGATGACTTCTTCCCCTTCACCCTTCAACATTTCAGAGGGAGCTAGTGTAGCCCGTCGATCCAGATGTTCCAGTTGATATTCCTAGAGATATTGCAATAGGTCGGAAGAGCCCTGTGTGGACTCATAAAAACTATGAAGGAGGTAGAAGGGCATGCATCTCCTATGGAAATTTTCGAGAAATCCAAAGACCACAGAGACATTCAGGCTATGCTGCAGCTATGAGCCACATTGTTGATTTTGAGTCTTCATGTTGTGAGGAAGCATCCAATTAGCAGATATGGAGAGATGCCATGATGGAGGAGCATCAAGTCCATCATGAAGAATGATGTGTGGGATATTTTTCCGAGACCGTAAGTGAAGTCTATGGTGACTTCCAAGTGGGTCTATAAAGATCAAACATGCAGCTGACAGTGGCATCGAGAAGCACAAAACGAGATTTGTTGCCAGAAGTTTCTCTCAGGTGAAGGGAATAGGTTATGAGGATAAATTTGCTCCTGTTGCTCGATATATTTCCATCCAGATGATCATTTCCCTTGCAGTAGCCATGGGATGGAGATTACATCATATGGATGAGAAGACAACGTTTCTCAATGAAGAGATTGAGAAAGAAGTGTAGATTGAGAAACCAGTTGGTTTCATGATACATGAGAAGGAGTCTCATTCGTGTAGATCGAAGAAGGCCTTGTATGGATTTATTCAAGCACCTCGAGATTGGTATACGAGGATTGATGGATATGGCCTGAGATATGTCTATGTCGTGAATACCACAGAAACAGATAGTATTGTGATGGCAGTTCGGGAAGCAGTGTGTCTTCGTAGGCTCTTTGCAGACTTGATTGGTCAATGATATCATTATGTTCGAGATATGATGCAGAGGGAGACAATATAGGTGCAGTGCTTTCCTATAGAAGACCAAATTGCAGATGATCTCACGAAGCTTCTTGCTAGGATGAAGTTTGAGTACTTCCGTGAGAGACTCGGCATGATGCCTCCCTCATTGAGAGGGAGGGTTTATAATTGTAGGTTCCAGAGACATTCTCCAAATCGTACTCTTCTATACTGAGTTGAGTTGATATGTGAGGAAACCTATGTGATAGGTGAGATCGTACTCCTATGGACTTAGTTGAGTTGTTCTAAGAGGTGAGTCATACTCCTCTGGACTAAGTTGAGTTTACTTGTATTTGGTCTCATGTCATACTCATATGGACTGAGTTGAGTTGACTTGAGATGGCTCTCTAGTTCGTACTCCTATGGACTTACTCAAGTTGATCTCTAAGAGTGATGTCCCTAGTGGTTGAGCACTAGAGGACACTTCATGGGGAGTAGAACCATGAAATCACACTATGGAATAGACCCTATTGTTTCTAGAGGGAGGAGCCTCTAGAGGTCTACATGGGATGAGCCATGTGTTGACGTGTCCACATGGTATGAGCCATGTGTGACGTACCCTTGAGGTAGAGCTCAAGTGGTTGAGATGTCCAAGCGGTTGGGAGGATATTCCACTAGCCAGCAACCATTAGGGGTTGGGAATTTCCACCTAGGTTGGTGCCCAACAACCCTTGAGACCATTGTTCCTTGATGAGATATGTCATGTCGTGATGAGGCCACTGACAATGGCACACTAAGTGACGTTGAGACCCTAGTGTCATTCTAGTAGTGATGAGGCCCTAGAAGATGGAAAAGGTCCACATTGGAATAGAAATGAGTGACGAGGAGATGCTACCAATAACATGGTTTGCAAGACCATGTCGTGGTCGGAGGACCATGGTATAGCCTGTGAGGCTATGAGGACCATGAGTAAACATCACTGAGAATACCTCCCTAGCTATTAGGGAGTGTTGATGTTCTTGGTAGTTGTGGGAGATATTCATCTCCAAGAGACCTCCTATAGATTGATATCATGAGAAGATAAATCCCCATTCACGTGATGAGAAATACTTGTACATGTCGGCCCTATTGTGTAAAGGTTAATTTATATTGAGATATAAATTAATTTTTATATAACTTGTACAAGTCGTCCCTTGTGAAAAGACACATCCCCTCATTGCAAGTCGGCCCTTCCTCATTAAACACACAACAACTTACCCTCCTAACACATCTGAGGCAGGCACATGAGTATTAGTCTGAGGTAGTTTGGCCTGATATGAGACATTTCTGAGACAACAGATTGGGCACTTCTGTAACAACATATATCTTTGTGTTTTGGGTGACTTTCTCTTGGATATCATTCTGTAGCAGGTCTCCTGCTCCGCTCGGGGATGGCACTTGAGGATGCCTATGCTTGAGTGGTAATGAAAGAACATTACCTATGATTAACCGAGCAAACCCATTTTTTGTGTTATGTGTGCTTGGTTATTCTTCTTGAGGTCCTTATTGTTTACTACAATTGTAAACTAGATTACATGATCAAACCAATCACATCAACACGAAGTCCCATTTGATTCAACATCGTGTAGAGGCAAAGACCATTCATTTGATACATTTTTCCACTTGTTGCCAAATTGTAGACATCTTCACCAAAGTGCTTGGAAGAGAAAAGTTTGAAAAATTCATAAAGATGTTTGGACTTACAAACACCCCTTCGGATTAAGGGGGGATGTTAGATACCTAATCCTTGGGATTATGGTATATTGTAAATAATCTTGTAAATAATAATTTAGGAAGAATATTGACTCATAGGTGAATAGGAAGAGTCATTTGGACCTCTTAAAAGATGAAACTAAATGTCACTTCACATTGTATTAATGAATGTCTTGCTTTAATGCAAATCAATGTGTGGAGTTATTCATCTTGGCTTTTCAACTATAATCAATACAATGACACATAGCCTCAAGTGAAGAGTAACCACGTGATCTCAATACTTAGAATTTAGTTAACTAATGTATAGGGCCTTCCTATTTGAATAAGGCCCACTAGTAGTTGGAATGTGGTTAATTAATGTAAAGGGTCATCCTTATGGAACAGATAATCATTAAGGTTGGGATCACTAGTGATTATGGTTTGGTAGTGATAAATTACTTATAGAGGTAAGGAGATATGCAATATTCTATGAATAATTATCATTTTATTGAAGAATTGCTCATTTGGAGGTTTCCTACGACCTAAATTTATTCATATATTGCTCTTAATTTATTTGTATTTGTTATATAATTGCACTACATCTTCAATATGGCCATCAATTTTATAGTGGATACAACAGTTGTTTCGATCCTTACACTGGTGTGCAATGGAGACAATTCTTGTCCATATCTAGTTATTGTGCTTGCACATAGGATTCAACAATGGTATTAGGTTTAAAGAGCATCATTTTCCTCCTTAAATGATTGTACAAACACCCAAATACTCGAGGACTACATCTAAGTCCTTGGGAGATATTCCAAACTAAATGATTTGTTTTCTAAACTCAACAATGTAATCTTGGACACTATGTCCTTCTTTCTTTTGATAGTAGTGCCAACAAATACATTGTTCCTCTTCTACACAATACAATAAAACTTGTTCTTGATGAGATTTTTTAAAACCTCCCACTTGGTTCATGTTGGATCACACTCCATTCTAAGTGTATCTATATAGATTTCCCACCAAGTTTTGGCATGACCCTCTAGGTTTAGTTAGGAAAATTAAATTATTTTTTCCTCCTATATTGTTCATATTGAAGTAAACTTCTAACAACTAAAATCGTTGATTTAACTCCATAATGTTGATCTCACCTTGATAGGGCTTGATGTCCACTTCCTCTCCCACTATAAAAGTAAATGAGAAGATGTGTTGTTGGAACTTGGTCTCTCTTTCTCTGGATCTTCTTTATCTACATAGCATCCTCATTTTGTTGAGCTCCCTAAAAGATTTCAACTTGTTATGTAGATCTAACATTAATATCGCTATATTCCAAGAAATGTCAGAGATTTGTGCTCCTATTCATGTGATTATCTCCTCCAAGTCATCCTTTGCGATTATATTGTACTCATGAGTCGTGGCTAGGTCTTGAGATGGATTTATTTAAGTTTTGATTTGGATCCTACAATGTTCCACAAAAATTCCCAAGAAAATTGCTTTGATATGAATATGACATGTAAACTATTGTGGATAGTCCATTAGATAGTCACAACATATCTTGAAATGCTATTGCAAAATCAATGACATTACACATAATTGTGCAATATTTACTTATTATTAACATGCAATATTATAAGCATACCATGGTAGATGTGACAACTAACTGAAAAGAGAAAAGTTGTGGTAGTAAAATGAGCACACTATCAAGACAGTGAACATAATATGCACCCTAGTAAACTTGGTGTTGGAAACCAAACAAGGAAATGAGGGATGTGCTTTATTCCTTTCACCTCAAAATTATAATGCAATATACAATGAAATATTAACTCATTATTGAATATAATAGACATTGTGACTTGTTCTACATTTCTATAAGATCAAATTCTTCCTCTATTATATTCTAACATCACATTCTTCTTCTCTTGTCAACTATGGAACAACAAATCGATACAAGGAGTAGAACACTTCTCTTCCCTAGAGACTCTATTTTTAACATGCCTTGATAGTCATCTAGAATTAAGGTTAGATTTTTTACATTCCATGTCCCTATCAGGGTTAGGGTTTTAGACTCTCTAGTGTCTTCTTGATAGTCCACATGTGAATTGATGGAGATGTGTTGTATTCTTTGTATGTAAATTGTGCATTCATGCACAAGGTGTTAGCTACAGCATGTGTATTATGCAATCAAGTATTAGCTAAGGTTTGGGGTTGCTTTTTTCTTTTATGATTTTGTGCTTTTCTGGCCCATTGTAATATTATCATGGATGAGGGATTAGAGTCGTAATATAATTTGAGTTAGCATATTAGGGTTTTGGATGTTGCAGAATATTGAAATGTTGTATTTTGAAAGTTAAGTTAATAAACTAAATAAGATAGGTGTGTAGCTCTAAATTAGGTTGGTTAAAGGTTTCTAGGGTAAATCTCTATGTATTGTGTGTGTGTCATTGTTGGTATTTCTATTTTTCTTAGGAATATATATGCATTGCTTCATTTACAAAGGTTTAAAACTTACATACACATGTGAGTAATGAGAGTTGTTGTGGCATCCCCTTGATGTTGAAATCATAAAAGCATAGATCAACTTGTCAAAAGAATAACTCCCTCATACTAACTTTGATTAAGGTGCTCTTTCGACCATTGGAAATCTCTTGATGATTAAAACAACGTCAAGGGGGTGGGAACTTAGTTCACAAAGATTTGACCCCAAAAAGGTCATTTAATGCAAAAAAAGGATCTATAAGTTTTAGGACCCTAAATCACCAAAACAAGGTCTATGTTAGTGAGAAAGTATTAGAGATATAAGGCTTACCCATCTAATAAAGTCACCTTAGTGAATTTAGGTTAAAAGATTAGGGTTTTCATCATTTAGGGTTTTGGTCTCTTAAGAACTTTATCATAGTGAGGACCATCATTATAATATTGTATCGTTTAATAATAATATCATTTAGTGTTTATGGAGATCATATTTTCGGTATCATAACCTTACCTAGGGTTTCTTTGGTTCTCGTAATATGGTATCAGAGCAGGATAATCAGAGGTCGAAGCTTGAAGATCAGAGGGTTTGATTATTTGTTTGAAATTGTGGGTCGATTTAAAGTGTCACCATTAATAGATATTTGTCATTTAATGCAGAAGAGAATCTGACCATGGAGTGGTCAAGGAAAGTGGCATGGGGAATAGAAGTATTGAAGAACATGAAGCATCCGTTGTATGGGATTGAAGCTACCAACCTTAGTGAAAGCCATGAGTGAAGTCGCCACATATCAAATAAAAGGAAAGTCGTTGTATCTAATAAGAAGTTTCCCTTTCAAGTTTGTGTTGTATCGTTTGAACAACCACCATTCAAAGATGAAGCTATCGTCTAGTTGTTGCAATTGATGTTTTGCATAGACCTACCATGATAGTCGCAAAGTTAGCTTGAGCCACCGATAGAGTTAAAGGTCAATTTTTTTTTTCATCCAAACTGAGTGTCAAATCCATACAACCTATACACCATACAATCTGACGATACGTACATAGATGCAGATGCACATGTAGTGATAATTTATAGTGAGTTTTTTGTTTTTTAGTTTCAAAATTTTTATTTCTAGCGGTAATTATTTTTTAATAGCGAAAAAGATCAAATCTGATCGTTCATGGAGAAGTACTCGGGTTTAAATTTCCATAAATGGAAAGTGAATATCGAGATGCAATTAATGAAAAAAAACCTTTGGGCAATTTTCAAAGGAATCGAGGCAGCACCCTGCAAATCAAAATAAGTTGATAGAATGTGAGAGTAGAGATGATAAGGCAAAAGCCATTATTGGCCTTGACCTCTTACAGATTCAAAGCTACATCACATAGATCTAAACAAATCATCCAAGGAGATCTAGGAAAATCTCAACAAGTTATTTGGGGCACAAGTAGTGAATTTGAAATTTTCCCTAAAATTACAAATATTCACCTTTAAAATGCCAAATGAATCACCATGCCAAGTCATGTCAACGATCTAAGATCTATTATCAAACAACTTGCAAAAGTCAAGGCATGAATTGATGAGGGTATTAGAGATATAAATCTTACCCATGTAATAAAGTCACCTTAGTAACTTTAGGTTAAAATATTAGGGTTTTCATCTTTTCGATATTGTAACCCTACCTAGGATTTCTTTGGTTCTCGTAATAGAAAGATAGTAAATCAATGAGCTAGACGATTGCAAAATCTTTGTGCAATCGTTATAGCTATAAATATGTTTAAGCCATACAATCTGAGATTTGGGAATCCATTAAATATGATATATGTCGATATGAAACTCTACTATGCTTTTATAAGTTTAACATTATTAGATTTTCTACAAATTATTGAATACTTAATATTGTATGATGTTCATTAATGGATGTGATGATATGAAACATTAAGAGATTTGATAAAGTATTTTGTTATCACTAGAATCATGATTGACTAAGGCAACATGTTGTACATTGTTATCATTTAGGCATTGTCTAAAAAAATATTAACTTGTAGTTATAGAACTAGTGTAAAAATTGCAAAAGAGTGTATATATTGACTACCCAATAGTTTTACTTGGTCCTTTAATCATCAAGAGGTATCAAAATTGGTAAATTAGTTTGGGTGTGTTTATCATAGCATGAAATGTGTTAGTGTGTTCATAAATAAGAGAAAAAATAGTTCATTTAAAAATCATTATAATACAAATGCATGCTTAATGTGCATAAAATAGAAAATAAGTAAATTTCAGTACCTAGAAATTAATTACTTGTGCAATCATGAATTAAGAAGAAGAGAGAAAAGAAAAGAATTCTAATTCTAATAGAAGTGTGGAAAAAAAAAGTGGGTTGTGAATTAGTAAAGAGATAACTAAACTAGTGACTACAAGTGTATCCACTAAAATAGGAAATCATAAGAAAAACAAGAGAACATCTAGGAGTAAAAATAGAAGATGTGATAGTTGGATGAAAATAAATCACTATTTCACATTTTTAAATAAAAAATTAATTGTGCATGTGCATGTAAGTGGCACATAAATAGGTGAATAATAGATAATTAGTAAACTATAAAATCATAATTATGCATGAGATGGAAAAGTGGCTTGGGACACAAAGGCTACAACATGGAAGTTTGGCTAGAGGGCTCAAATGCTTTTTCACCCTAATGCTAGATTGTTATCATAATACTTAATTCTCTATTGGTGATTGTTGAAGAGTTTGGTCTATTGAAGAGTGTTCAAGAGGTGAATATTTCCTCTCAAGTTTGGAGCTTCGGTGTTCGATCATTTTGTTAAATCGATACCTTTCATACAACCCCATTATAACTCGGGGGTCCTTGGGTAAGAAGAGTACCCATTGGATTTGGTAGGGTTGTCAACCAGTGGATTATAAAATATTGGTAAAATAGGCACAAGCGAAAATCAAGCTCATCATTGAAATCTCAAAAGTTCGAGGTAGACACAATTGGAATTCAAACTCATCGTTCAAATATCAAAGGCCAAAAAGTGTTTTATGATCATTCTTATAACATCCATGATTGTATAGAATATTTATTGTATTTCACAGTCAATTATATATAGAGAGACACCTTAAATTATTTATATTTCCTTGTGAAAGTTATATGAAGAAATATTGAAACAAACAAATGTAAATGAATGATTTTTTCTTTTGTATGAGTGACACACACACACAAATATATATACTCCCTGAGGGTTAGCTCAATTGGTTTAGAGCCAGACACGAGTTTTCATTTTTGTTGTTAGTCATGGGTTCAACTCTCTTGATTCCCTCAGGGCGAGGCCCCGTAATGAAGGCCAACGATTTGCCCTGTTTACCATCAATGGGTTTCTCGTGCTTTATTTCATGTGAATATATATATAAACTCATACCAAAAGAAAATCAATAGAGTCAATCTCTAAAAGAGTAAGCCTAAGGGCCTACTCGTTCCCAACACATGAAAGTTATAGCATTTGGCATTTGTTTTAACAACTATTTTTTTTTTTTTGTAAGTAAGAGTTTGTATTAATATAAGAGTCCTTCTCAGAACCAGGGTCCAAAATACATAGACAGAGTTAATTGGTTGTAATTACTGAACTGCTCCAGGAGGAGAAACCAGTT
>SNQJ01S0000432.1:426897-440457 GCA_010110895.2 Picea sitchensis
CAAAAGAAAATCAATAGAGTCAATCTCTAAAAGAGTAAGCCTAAGGGCCTACTCGTTCCCAACACATGAAAGTTATAGCATTTGGCATTTGTTTTAACAACTATTATTGTCAATTGATTTACCCTATTAAAATTGTGAACGGTGCAATCTCTATTTGGAATTGTTTTGTGTAGATTTTAACCTTGTACAAATAATTACTGAAAACATATTCTTAATAAAATAGAAAATATACAATGGCACACACACACACATTACATAACCCAAATCGGGAAAACCAACAACCTGTTTAAAGCCGCACCTCTAATCTTCTATTCATTATATTTCTTCGTTGCTTACAATACAATATACATATATGATCTCGCGGCATCCAAAACCCTAACCCATTGACCCGGATTAGTCAACAATCCTAATTCCTTAACCGGAATTAGAATACCAGCAAAAACCATGTGTCAAAAACCTACCAAAAAATAAACGCAAAAACTGTCAAAAGCAAACCAAAAAAAATTATCAAGGGCTCCCACCCCCACAACCCTCCTGGATGGGGGGTGCCAAGCACCCCCAAGACCCCCTTTGCTCCCATATCAATGTACAATGCATGGGATCAATTTTGCAAAAATATAACACATACCCAACAATTTGAAGTTCTGTAGGATAAGAATTCATTTGGAATCCTTTTAATTTTCATCCTATGTTGTGTAGAGCATAAACACTAATAGTCAAATGTTAGTGAATATGATTTACTTGTGATATTGAATTGTTTTCATTGCAATGCTTAATTGGGTAGATATATACACTAATAGTGACATTGTGTGGGAACGATTTCCTTGAAAAATCATCAATGTATAATTGTAGTAGTAAATTGAAAAATTAATAATGTATAATTGAAGTAGTAGTAAATTCATTTAGAAATTGATTTCCTTGAGGAATTAACAATGTATAATTGAAATAGTAGTAAATTCATTTAGATATTATAAATGCATTGGCACCAATAAAGTTATTGTAAATTGAAAATTCAACAATGTATAATTGAAGTAGTAGTAACTTCATTTAGAGATTGATTTTCTTGAGGAATTAACAATGTATAATTGAAATAGTAGTAAATTCATTTAGATATTATATTGTAAATGCATTGGCACCAACAAAGTTATTGTATGTATATATTAATAGAAAATATCTATTATATGTTGTGTTATTTATTACCTCAACATTAATAGGTACATGACATTACTAGGTACATGGAAATTTGAACATTGAATTGTATCCATTAAACCCTGTGGTATGGTATGGTTTGTGGTCATTATATACCTACGGCATATTATGTTGGTTGTCTAAATTGTATCCATTAAACCATGTATGGTATGGTCCATGGTCATTAAAGATCCATGGAACATTGTATTGATTGTGATAATATTAAATTGAATTTGATTGTGTTATTACAGTGGTATGCATTACATATCCATTAAAGATCCATGGAACATTGTATTGATTGTGATAATATTAAATTGAATTTGATTGTGTTATTACAATGCTATGCATTACATATCCATGTAACATTGTATTGATTGTGATAGCATTAAATTGAATTTGATCGTGTGTTATTATAGTGCTATGTAAAACATTGCAATATCATTATATTCCTAAATGAGTTATGTTCTATTCTTTACATTCCTAATTGAGTTCAGTGTTGTGTAATATGTTGCATTTCCAATACTGAATTCTAAATAATACGTTAATTAATGATTAGATTGTTAAGTGAATGATTGTGTTTTTGCAAAAATATATATATATATATATAACAATTGAAAATTGATGTTATATGGTAAATTTATTATAAATCAATATTTGCATTTATTAACTAAAATGATTCTTGAAATACGTAAAATCTATGGATATTATAAATACCTTGAGAATTGTGTTGAATCGAACACAAATTTATTAAGCGCCGGGTTAAATTTAATTATAAATATCACAATGATATTAAGCCAAAGCACTTGTGTAGTTGGCATTGTTTAGTTAATTCTTAAATGTCATGCAGGGAAAACCAAACTTGTACTCGTACTCATAGAATACCTTTGTACTTTGAGAATTGCAATGTAAGGATGTCAATTGTAGATAGAATAACATAACTTTAGATCATTCACATATATTTTAAAAAAAAGAATAACTCTATCATTGCATACTTTTTGCATACAAGTTCTAATTATTGGAATAATTCTAAATAAGTGTAAAAAATCTATTCATTGAAAATAACAAACTGAGTTTAATAATTGAAGAAAAATAGTTGTAATTTATAGTTTATTGTTTTATATTAATTTAAAATACACACATATAACAACCTACTTTACGACTTTACACAATTCTACAACCTTAAGTGTGTTGCAAAGGTTGACTAAACACATTTTTAAATCATAACTTAATTACAAATCGTACACAAGAGTTGAAAATGAAACATCAACACCAAGAGGTGTGTTACATGTGGTATCAAGAGCTAAGTTCAATGCACTAATGAACAAACTAGAAAGAGAAGAGGGAAGCATTTTGATACATGCAGAGGGATTTCAAAACCATGCAAGTAACCATGCCCATTGAGAGTTGGAAAAAGTTAAATTTCAAGAATTTTGGGACTATACTAATGGGCAAGTAGCAAAAGCCTAGTTGGAAAACATGGAAATATGTTTTGCACTAAAGAATTACACCTCTAATCTGAAAGTGTGTATGGGTATTTTCGATCTGAAAGGAAGTTCCTAACTTTGGTTGAAGATCTTATAGCCATAGTTAGGGATGGATGTATCGGAAATCTCATGAGAGTTATTTGAAGAGCCTTTAAGAAAATGCTATCTCTTAAACGAAATTATTGGAAGACAGCGAAATGAATTCAACTTATTAAGACAGAATGGCAGATCAATACCAAAATATGAGGATAAGTTTATGGAATTGTTGAGATATGCACCACCTCTGAATACCAAGAAGTTGTGGGTTAGCAAAATTGTATATGGACTGAACTACAACATCGTATCTAAGGTCAAAGCACTGATGCCACATACTTTGCACGAGACAAATT
Source organism: Picea sitchensis (assembly GCA_010110895.2). Taxonomy (NCBI): domain Eukaryota; kingdom Viridiplantae; phylum Streptophyta; class Pinopsida; order Pinales; family Pinaceae; genus Picea; species Picea sitchensis. Next base: position 429,959 of record SNQJ01S0000432.1, read on the forward strand.
AGAGAGACATGATAACTAAGGAGGAACTTGTAGGTAGTGGACAGTTTAGAGCATTGAGACCTTCAAGATCATGTGTACAAAGATAGGTATCACAATCAACCGATACATCAAGACTTGTAGTTGAACGTAGAGATGTTTGAAGGGCACAGGTGATGAATACTCACAGATGACTAACATGGAACCAAAGGACACCATATAGGCCACTAATGTAGTAGATTCGACAAAGACCGTAAAGTAGTAGACCTACTTTTTTCAATCTAGGAATCAGAGTCAAACACCTGTGAGGGGGTGTTTGACATGTCGAGGACCACATTTGTAGAGGGAGTGTCCACATGCACAGAGCAGAGTTAGCCAGGAGCAAAGTCAGAGTACAATTGGTGATATGGGTAAAGCTCACATGATCCATGCAAGGATGAACAACCATCAAGTTGAACATCAATCCACTACACTTGAGACATCAGGTAAAATTAATGATATCATTTTTTCAATATTAATAGATATATTAGCAACAGAAAGTTTCATTTCTCGTAACGCAATAGTAAAATCGAAAATTATGGCAATTGATCAATAAGATTTCAACAAAGTAGAAATGATTTTTGAAGTTGAGCAAGTAGGAATGTAGTTAAGGATTGCAATATTAACCTTTGTGTATGCGTAACTTGAGTATCGTCATATTCAACTACCTTGGGATCTTATGATGTAGCAATAGGTATGGATTGGTTAAAGAATCATGATGGTGTGTTAGATTGTAAAGTTAAAAGGCTTTACTTCATTGACAATGAAGGGCATAAAAAAATCCTAGTGGGGATGAATAGGGGAGTATCGTTAAGATTTATTTGAGTGTTGCAATTAAAGAAAAGTGTGAGTAAAGGATGTAAATTATATGACGTAACATCTATGAACAAAAACGAGGATACAATTAATAAAGAAAGGTATCTTGAGTTATCTAAATTCTCGAATGTATTCCCAAAGGAATTATCTGGATTACCACCTAAGAAAGAGTTGAACAATTGAACTTAAACTAGGAATAGAAACAATCGTAAAGACTTATAGGACACCATTGCCAAGCTAAATAAAGAAGTTTCTCTATTGTAGAAATATAATACTCAACTTTGTGATGAAGTTGTTTCTTTGAAAGATATTAATGCTAAACAAATAATATTACTCATCTTCATGATCTATTGGATGAAATGAAACCAATCCAGAATTTATGCAAAGTGAATTGAAGTTATGAAAGATTTATTTAGGAATGCCATTCGAAGTATATATTGTACTTTCGATAGAACCTATTGTCTTCTTACTAGAGTTTGAAGAAGTATGATGAGCAAGTTAATGGTTGGTCTATGCATATTAATGTGAAGAAAGAAACCTTTGATAGTTTTTGTCAATAATTCATGAATCAAAAAGAAGGAAGAAAGAAGGATTCATGATTACTCATAAGCAGTTTCCTCAAGTTTGAGAAGCATACTAAAAGGTTTGGCTCTAGAATACTTCAATAGATTGGATATATACACAATGAACTTAGTAAATATGGACATGGAATTGTTACCCCTCTTAGCATCATGAGGGAATGGTCAAGCTCTTGGTTGTAGTATTCTTGTTGATCTTCTACGCTCGCAACACATCATCAAATTACCTTTTTGCTTCAGCATGGTTATTTATCACCTAATATGTTATTTTTTATGTTATGTTTTAAAGATGGTTATTTCAAAACATGAAAAAATTTTGAGTTCTCATTTTGGCTGCCTATGCACATGCTCTCATTGCTTCACAATTTTCCAAAGAGGATTTTGTGAAGGCATTTTGGAGTTTAAAATTCCATTAATAAGCTCTCCATAGATGGTGTGAATGTACCTTACGGTAAAGTTATGGTTGTCAACATTGGTTAGTGCTTGTATCGATACCTATGTGAAAATTTAGGAGGGAAGTTGTGATATAATGTTCACTTCGTCCCTCCAAGTCACGTTTAAGAGGGGATGTTGGAGCATGTAAACACAACTTATCAAGTCTTGGGCTAGATTGATGATTGGTTAGGTGGGGTATGTATTCTCAAAGGTTTGGGGCCAATAACTAAAATTGTAAAACTATATATACTCAAGATCTCAACTTCAATTGTAAAATAATCCACATTTGAAGATGAATTGAGTTTCTCTTTGAGTGCAAAGTTTTCTCCCCGAGATTCTCCACCATAATATCTTGTGTTCTTGGGATGTTGTTATTGAGCTATTTTTCTTTATTTTATGTGTTGATTATGAAGTTGGGGCAATGTTTTGGCTTATTACAAGTTAAGTACAATCAAATTAATTCTTACGGAAAAGACAGTCTCATTGTGGCTACAAAGAAAGGGAATGAGTCAATATCATATCCTTTTGACACCTCCAAATTGTTTGCAAATTTTATGGCCTAAGGTGTGAGTCTACCCATCCACAATGTGAGTTTCTATGGCTCAAAAACCAAAACATAGAAAAGTAAAAATGAAAAAATATATTATTCAATGGTTGGTTCTTGGGAACCCCTTAGAGGCAAAGAGGACCAAATTTCCATGAGCATGCCTTAATCAAGGAAAATGTTATTGCTCTACAAGAAGATCTATGATACATCGTGTCATCTCTTGTTTCCAAAAAGGCCATGAAGAAGCTTTCAAAAAGAAAATTCACAATAGCCTAGATATCATCATGGATGAAGTTTTCAGTTCCTGACCCCTTGTTTATATATTAAAGGAAGCACCTACTTGTTTTGATTTTTATATGTATGCTATAAATTCATGGGATAGGGTAAATATTTTTTCTTATAGTAACAATGTATAAAATGTTTTTTTTCTTGTATTTTTTAGACACTTCCTTAACTTCAACACCAAAGCAAAAGGTCATTAACACTCGAACTAGGAACTATGTTCACTAGCACATCCTACCAATATGCACAGCCATGGCAACCAACAAGGGGCTAACATGCACTTGGGGAATCAAACCCAAGGAGAAGGAATATCTCCACTCTTCATTGATGCATTATTATTTCTTGTATATTTAATTTGATTATAAGTCACCTAACTTAGAATGGCCATCTTTGGCAATAAAGTTTGTAAAGAAAAATAAATACCTAATTGCAATGGGGAATAAAAAATAAGTGAGCAAGTGGAGGTTTGAATCCACAATACTTCAAAATTTTATTTCCCCTCCAACCAACCAACATCCCATAAAGACTTGTCTAAAAAGATGTGCAATAGCATCCCATGTTGATGTACTCTCCTTATTTCAATAACAACCCATGTTGATGTACTCTCATTTTTGTGATCCCTATGCCAATTTAAATAAAATAACAACAATACTAAAGAAATTAGTATCAGAGATATCAAAGGAAACTATAAAGAAGCGGGTTTAGACAACAACAAAAATAAAATATTTTAAATGATACTAAAACATTATAATAAGATCATCAAAAAATCTAGCAAACTTGTTGTGTATGTTAAGCTAAGAATGAGTTGAGCTAAGTCTTCTCTACAACTAGGGTTTCCCTAATTGTCGCCATTGCCAAGCCCGAACCTCTTTGTCCAACCCCAAAAGCTTAGCGCTTAGATTGATCCTAGTCGACATCATTGTGGGAATATTTTGGGGGAGATAAAATGGGCTCCCTTCTCTTTCTAATGCAATGACGCTTCAATCTTTGGTTTCATCCTTGAAATCGATCAAAGGCAATCGTTTGGTGCAACCCTGGTTTGTTAAGTGAGCGGTTTCCATTCCTCAACTAGACATTATGGCATCTAAACCAAGGAGAAAAGCCCTTCTTTCATATGAGCGAGCATTGATAGGAAGTTCACCAACCTTTGGACTAGTCATTGAACAATAGAGTCATGGATATCAAAGCATTAGGCTCCAAAGATCCAAGGTAAGATTTTCTCTTATGAATGTGGTCGTGGATATTTTCTATTCATATTCATCAACATCGTGGAACAAGATCTAATCTTCAAATTGGGCCCCTATTTCCTGTCCACGAGAATGTATCTTTCCCATTGGTCCCTTAATTTTGACCTGGTATTGGAGATTTTTGCAAACCATGTGTGGGTTAGGCTTTCCATCTCTTTAATTTTCTTGGATGGATCCTCTCAAAACCATTGGAGACAACATGTGCCAATCGAGTAGAGCCAAAAGGAAATCTATATTCCTGCAATAGAAATTATGTGAAAGTTAACTTGGAGAACAACCTCCCAAAAGCAATGTAAATCAACATGGAAGGTTGTAGCCACCTATAAACCCTAGACTATGAGTAGCTACCTTTCAAGTGCAATACTTGTCATGAGTATGGACATTTTGCAAATCGTTGCTCAAGAAAACAATAGGTTCAACCCCCTTCAAAGCAACAATTGAAACCATTCAATGAAAAGGAACAAGACTCTTTTAAGAACGTAACCAAAAGGTGCATAAATCTATAATCAAAGAGGTTGTAAAACATCGAGATCTCAAAACAATTTGTCCATCCCATCTAGCAACAAATTTGAAGCCCTTGGATCAAATGATTCAAAGCCAAAAAGTGAGAGTAAGGCAACAACAAGAACTTCAACGAGGTGTTGATCCATTCAATATCCAAGTAAATCCTGAGATTTCTCCACTAGAAAATTCTAAATCTTAATCAAAATATCTTGAAGGCAATGTGGAAGCATCTAAGTCTCATGTAGATCAAGAGATCACTACCCCAAGAGGGAAAGAAGAGGAGGAAGAGAAGATGAAAAGGAAGCAAAGTAAACATAGAATGAAAAGGAGGAAGTAGCAGAGAAATATTAATCATCTAAATCTCTTTATTTCGTGTAAGTTCTGAAGAAAGCCCCTCGTACCTCTACCCCACTCAAAAGGGCAAAAAAATCAAACCAAGATCATAGAGAAAGAGAAAAAATCAAGTATTGTCTTGGATCATCAATTAACCTTAGACTCTCCCCTATTTAGGTGGGAGATAATCCTTACAAAATAGTGATTATGTATTGTTTTTGCATCTTTTTATGCAAGTTATTTGTAAGAATCTATCATTGTATTCAAGGGCATGTAAAAAAGAGTATTAGTAGGGACAATAATTGGTTTCATTCATCTCAATTCTTCGAAGGGATAAGAAAAGAATCGCAGTCTTGATATTTTTTAAATTTTGTATTATCCTATAAGACAATTCAACCACAACACTCTTTTAATATTAAAATACCCATTTCTATTCTTAAAAATAAGATCACCAAAAAATATGATGACCCAAGCAAAAACAACTTTAGGTCATTAAATATTTGTCATTACCCTTTTATAAGATCACCAAATGGCCTTGGCCCTAACCTTCTATGTAAGATAAGGCATCTTTCCTCTTTAAGTAATTGTCATTCCTCATGTAGAAAAGGCCTTAAACAATTAAAGTCCAAAACTTAAGGTAGCATTTAAAAGAAAATTTTACCAACGAATAGAAAGGGCTTTACAAGGATCAAAGTCCAATGCTTAAGGTAACATTTAAAAGAAAAATTTACCAACTTCTATAACTTTTTAGAAACTAACTCAAATTTCAAAAAGAGTTGCAAAACAATCTTGACAAGATCATGGGCACTATAGACAATCATTTGTTGAGCACCTTTTTAAAGTCATTTTCATGTTTTATCTTTCTTACCATCCTTTCAAATGAAAGGACACATTTTTTACTTTGTGTTTTGGGTTAACTAATAATAGCAAGTGCCAACAACATTCTTGGAATATTCAATGAAGCAGGCAAATTTTATAAACAACGTACAAGAAATAGTAAAAACCCATATGACCATGGAAATCCCTCTACAACATGGAACGCTGACTATACAGCATGGATCATTAGCCAATGTCGAAACTTCAAGTGAATCTACTCATGGAAGACTGCCGTGTGGGAAGGTCCTCGTATGGCAAAAGGTGATAGCTTTCCATCCTTGCCGATGGTTATGCCATACGTGAATAGGCTTCTCCATACTCATATCTATACCCCGGGATCTATAAAAACTCCAAAAAACTATACATCTCCCTCTTGTCATGATAATTAATTGGAACAATAATTATTGAGCAAACGGAGTGAAAAAGAAAAGAGAAAATTACATAAAGGGAATAGGTTGTATTTGAAAATAATAAAAATAGCATTATATCAACAAAATGAGCACCTGCCTATAACGAAAAAACATATAATGCGGGTATGTGTATAGAGCCGACAGATTGTTTAATTAGATCACAGTAACATTTGTGATATTGTTTCAAAAGAGAAAACACTTAAATCTCCTTTTATTTTGTAGGCATTTAACCATCGTCGAGACTAGTTGTATTATATTTATTATAATACAAAAGCAATATATGCCAATTTTAGACAAATGAAAGAGTAGAAAAGGAATTGTAAACGCTAATAAGTATTTACATGTGAGTGTATTCAATGACATGGGATTCGCTCCTTAATGAAAGAAATTCATTACAACCCAGATTCATGTTTTATAATTAAAAGAGCATTCAATAACATTTTTTGTAAACCTCAAAATTGGCTTGCTACACCCCTGATTTAACACACTATTATATAGTGCGACTTACTAACTTTTATGACAATTTCAACGAAAAAACATATAATGCGGGTATGTGTATAGAGCCGACAGATTGTTTAATTAGATCACAGTAACATTTGTGATATTGTTTCAAAAGAGAAAACACTTAAATCTCCTTTTATTTTGTAGGCATTTAACCATCGTCGAGACTAGTTGTATTATATTTATTATAATACAAAAGCAATATATGCCAATTTTAGACAAATGAAAGAGTAGAAAAGGAATTGTAAACGCTAATAAGTATTTACATGTGAGTGTATTCAATGACATGGGATTCGCTCCTTAATGAAAGAAATTCATTACAACCCAGATTCATGTTTTATAATTAAAAGAGCATTCAATAACATTTTTTGTAAACCTCAAAATTGGCTTGCTACACCCCTGATTTAACACACTATTATATAGTGCGACTTACTAACTTTTATGACAATTTCAAATGTTATACGTATATTCAAATGGTCAAATATTGTGGGTTTACTATATGTTTTAAAATATTGTTTTTTATAAAAACAATAATAATAATAATCTATTTTAAAATCATACCTAGCCAAACACCAATTAATATATGAAACCCACTTGTTTTTAGGACAAGGGACTCCATCCAAGCATCAATGCACTTATCACTTTAATTAATAATAATCTAATTTTAAGATCACAGCCTAGCTAGACACCAATTAATATATGAGATCCACTTGTTTTTAGGACAAGGGACCCCATCCAAGCATCAATGCAATTTATCATTTTAATTAATAATAATAATCTAATTTTTAAGATCACAGCGTAGCTAGACACCAATTAATATATGAGACCCACTTGTTTTTAGGACAAGGCACCCCATCCAAGCATCAATGCAATTTATCATTTTAATTTTCCATCATTTATTGTAATTATTGACTGTTTAGGTCAATTCAAACAAACAATCTAATCAAGAATCACATTTTTAACGTATACCTAGAAAATTAGCTATTTATACTTTAATATTAGGTTCAATTCATCAAGAATCACATTTTTAAAGAATACTTACAAAAATGGCTATACATTAATATTAGGTTCAATTCTCAGATCACCGCACTAACTATGATAGAGCATTTTGGTTGGGAATTACTTGTGTTCATCCTATTCTTGTATACCACATTAGCTTTATCCAATAGTGACATTCTGGCTTTAGTAAAACTCATCCCGTTTTATATAGTGTTTAGCCTCACTCTGTGCAATTATATTTGTAACTCGTTTCAAAATACTGTTTGGTTTAAGATCATAAAAGGTATCAAATATACATCATTGATTTCTAATATTAAAGGCTTCACTTTTCATGCAAAGGACATGTCTGGTTGGATATGTATAATATGACTCTTTTAAGCTCGTAGAATTCTGTGTTTCCTGAGCAAGCCCTGCTTCTTCCCATTGTGGTATGATGCTCTACATCAGCACCCCTATGAGCAAGTGCTATGCCTCCAAAGTTGAAGTGTGCCTGCACTCACTTTCTCTCGAACTCCCTGCCTTTTGAGCTTTTCTTCATCAAATTGAATACCTATGTGTGGCTGTAAGATGTTTCCCTAATCTCCAACCCTCTTAACCAAGGTTCTTTGCCTATATTCTAAAGCATGAGATCTAGGCAATGTTCAAAGCATGGGGTCAAGAAAATGGGTAGGTGTTTATCCTCCAAAAACTTATCAACAACAACATAGAAGCATTATCAATGATAACCTGTACAACATTCTACACCCCTGCCTCCACAACAACCTCTTCCAAAAGTTCAAATAATAATTGTACATCCTTCACATGACCGAATGCATCGATCTCTATGACACAATGCTTCATGGGTAAGAAATGAGGAAAATAATTAAGGTACAGGACTTTCCGTCAATGCATCCATCTGACATGTTGGCACACCTTGTTATGGTCCATGATTCTTTGAACTCTCTCAAATCATCATTTGTGTATTTAACTTCATTATGTGAAAGTGTACCCTTACACTCGTGAAGACTAGGGCCTTTAAAGCCCTTACAACATGCAGCAATGGCATTTAACATACATTGATTATAAGAAGAGTAAGGAGAATTGAAAGGGATATATGGATCATACCACCATCTAGAAATGTAGTCAAAAGTTGCTTCTTGTATTGCTTCTTCCAGTGGCTATCAATGGTGGACCAAAAACTAAGGGTGGTGCTAAGGTGCAAAAATAGCCATCAATCTTCCTATTACTGTGGGGTTGTCATCAAGATCAATTGGAGCAATATATTGAAAGGGATCCCTATCAGAAGGGTAAGTGGAGAAGCCTTCAAAACTAGGGTTACTATCTCCACTTTCATTGAAGAGAATTTATCCCCTTCTACCTTTCTCATCATTAATTTATTTTAGCTTGGTATTTTTTACCTGAGCATCATCATCAATATAGAACCATGGTGTAACCTACTCATGAACACCAACACAATGTTGTTTCAATCTATGTATCCCCTCAGTTCTGTTAGAATATAATGGATGTGCTCGTTTTACCATCGACGATATCACTATTGTCACCCAACCATAGGCCGAAGCCACCCTCCGAGCACCTTAACCTTGACAGAGAATCATTATGGAAGCAAACCCTAAGCTAGATAGCCAAACAAGGGTAGTGCACCTTTCCCCAAGGATAGCGCACCAAACAAGAGCTGATCAGATAGTACAAACCATAACCAAGAGATAGTCCAAGCCAAAACCAAAATCTGCTAGCTGCAACGGCAGCTCTCCTCCAAACTTGCGCACAAACTGGGCAACTACAGTGCGCACAAGTGTTGCTCTGCAATTCTGAGAATGCCTGCCAGAATGAAGACTGGCCTCATGTATTTATACTAATTCTGGCTAACTGCTTGGGCCAACTTCTCATTCTGGGTGTCTATTTACTTAGTATATAATATTTCTTCTAGTCGACTTCTTCTCTTAGAGGCTAATAACCTAATACCAATTATCCTCTTGAGTTGACTTGTCTTCTAGGGTTATTAGCGAACTCATTAGGGTTTCTTATTGCTTCCCGAAATATTCTATTCTCGTCAAGTTTACACGTGGAGGTAAATACCTCCCGCAACTACCATAATATTAACAGTCCCTCCTAGCTAGGGAGGTATTACAGGTAATGGTCTTGAGCACAAATATACCATTCACCCGATAGCATCAACATAGTTGTATAGACTATCTCATGACTAGATCATGAGCACCATCAGTGTCATCAGCTACATCATCTCTCGAAACCATACTCCATCTGAGTAATTAGACATGGTGTTGGATAAGTCACTCACACCACAGAGTGACACGAGCCATTCTTCTAATCTGGCCATATGTCCTAGAAAAATAAATGTCCTGAACCATTTTCCGTCTGGAAAATCTTTGTCCATTGATCATCCATTTAGCTGATAATCATTTTCAACACTGTTGATAGTCTTCAAGGCAATCGAAACAATATCATTCAATAGAACACAATTGTGTCTATCCATAGTAGTACACAACTACAATCCAGTGGTACACTACCACACCAAGTAGCACACAGGTACTTGATCAATGACGTATAGTCACAAACAGTGCAACACATCCACCACAATAGTATACATCTACTGTCTAGAGACATACAGTCTTCATAACAATCATCTAATATCAACCTGCACAGAAACAATGTTATGATATAAACTGAATCATCTAGGCCATTCTTCCACTCACATTTGTGACATCTTGGAAGAGCATCTGCCCTCAGAAGGTCAAACATCAATGATGAGCTATCTGGACTATTCTTCTCAAGCAAGGAAGAATAATTATTCAAATTTCTGAGCCTAGACCATTCCCCACTCTGGGCCATTCCTCCGACACTAGACAAAGTGTAACCTGGAGAGAATGAGTCTGCCCTAAGGAATGTCTGTCCCTGATTGTTGAACCTGAACCATTCCCCACCCTGGGCCATTCCTTCG
>SNQJ01S0000432.1:442637-460837 GCA_010110895.2 Picea sitchensis
TGTAAAGGCTTGATCATCGTACTTCTTTTGGGGTTTCTCTTTTGCACTGATCCTTGATTCTTCTTGAGCACAGCAAGTCCAAAGTTCTTCAAATGTAGGATACTCCTTCCTTGTGTTCATGCTTGCGGCAAATGCATCCCATGACTTGGGAAGACCATTGAGTTCTATGTTTACCAATTTCTTCTCTAAAATGATCTCTTCAATAGCTTGTAGCTGATCTCTTAACTTGGAGATTCTCACAAAGTATGATGTTATGTTGTCATTATCATTCATCTTCATGTCACGGAACTCATTCTTCAGACTCATTACTTGTCCAATGTTTCTGACTGAGAAGAGGTTTGTTAGGGCATCGTACATCTTCTTCGATGAGTCAAGATGGGAGATGTAGGGTATCAAGTGGTCTTTTCTAGAGTCCGCTATGATACTCATGGCATTGATGTCACCGTCTTTGAACTTTTCCATAATTGCAACATTATGCGGTTCTTTCTCTTTTCCTTCTTCAAACTCTAGTTTCACGATCTTTCCTTTCACGATATCTAGCACTTTATTCTTGGCAAGGATGAGGTTAATCCTTGTCTTCCACGCTCTGAATTTAGAAGCTCCATCTAACTTGTTTTACGACTTCATGGAGTAGGTCATGGCTTCTTTGACTTGGTCAACACTAGATTTGACCAAAAACTCAAACTTGACATCTTGGCTTGCTGAGAGTACCAAGAGATGCACTAGGCTAGGTCGCACTGTTCTATCCGAAAATTACGTCAATCCCTTCACTTAAGGTGCCTCAACGAGAGGATTAGGATTTTTGCAACTGCACCTGCTAGTAACCCTAGTTGCAGTGCTTTGGTGACTGCTCCTGCTAGAAACCCTAGCAACAGTTCTTCAACGAGCTTAATATCCTTATGGCTATGCTTCCTTCCAACGGTTAGACTGAATGAAGGAGGGGTGGGCCCATAACCTGTTAGAATATAATGGATGTGCTTGTTTTACCATCGACAATATCACTATTGTCACCCAACCATAGGCCGAAGCCACCCTCCGAGCACCTTAACCTTGACAGAGAATCATTCTGGAAGCAAACCCTAGGCTAGATAGCCAAACAAGGGTAGCGCACCTTTCCCCAAGGATTGCGCACCACACAAGAGCTAATCAAATAGTCCAAACCATAACCAAGAGATAGGCCAAGCCAAAACCGAAATCCTCCAAACTTGCACACAAACTCAAGTGTTGCTCTGCAATTCTGAGAATGTCTACCAGAATGAAGACTGGCCTCTTGTATTTATATTAATTCTGGCTAACTGCTTGAGCCGACTTCTCATTTTGGGTGTCTATTTACTTAGTATATAATATTTCTTCTGGCCGACTTCTTCTCTTGGAGGCTAATAACCTAATACCAATTATCCTCTTGAGTCGACTTGTCTTCTAGGGTTATTAGCCAACTCATTAGGGTTTCTTCTCGCTTCTCGAAATATTCTATTCTCGTCAGGTTTACATGTGGAGGTAAATACCTCCCGCGGCTACCATAATATTAGCAAGTTCCTTGAAATATCTGCATAATTTTCTCACAGCAACCTCATCAAAATGACTCCATGTCAAGTCTCATATTCTTAGGGGCAATGATAATGTCTCATATAATGAAAACAAATATACAAATGTGAAAACTATCCTTGTTTATTTGCTAAAACATAAATCAACAATTTTAACAAAAAAACAATGAGGTTTTGAAATATTCTTGACATACATTAGAAAGGGGCACAACCATCTAGTCGCAAATCTCCTCCAAACTTGTAGATGATATGGAAAATGTTAATGTAGATGCCAAATCCACCAAAACCATCCCGCTAAACATTGCCAAATGAACTCCAAGCTCACTTTGAATCTCTCTTCATTGTAGCTCCAAATGCTCACAAACAATTAATGACTCAATGAGATGAGTGTGAGGCAAACAAATGGTGCAAATATCTCCAATTTCTCCCACATTTCAGAATTATTCTTGGTTTTTTAGGTTGCTAAATAGTGAAAACAAATCTACATATGCAAAACCTATTCATATTTATTTGCTAAAACAACAATCAGCAATTTTAACAAAAAAAATGAGTATTTAAATATTCATGACATACACTCGAATGGGCACAACAATTCAATCTCAAATCTCCTCCAAGCTTGTGGAAGATATGGAGATCGTTGATGTAGATGTGAAATCCACCAAAAGGAACCCAAAAACAATGCCAAATCAACTCCAAGCTCACTTTAAATCAACTCTCTTCATCGCAACTCCATAAGCTCCAAATGTTCACAAATGATTAATGAGGAGTTCAGGCAAACCAATGGTGAAAATATCTCCAATTTCTCCCTCTATTTCAAATTTTCTTAGTTTTTCAAGGTGCCAAAAATTTTCAGTTTTTTAAGTCAAGTTTATGCTTTCCTATATTTCCTGATATTCTCCGGGGATTTCCAATAGGTTTTTTTACAAACCCTCAGCAATATATCCCACAAAATGACATTTGCAACATTGAAGCAAACAAAGGGGAACATCGTTACATAAGCTAGGATTAGAGTTTGGAGGGAGGTCACTTGTTCTTGTTTTGAGATTTATTTTTTTTGGACAGGTAAATGGCACCACTAGTGCAAACAGTTTGGGTCTAACCCAATCGATACTACTAGTGCCATTGATTTTGGCCGAAACTAACCGATTTGGGAACCAAACCATCCAATTCGAGCCAAAGACGATGTCAGTTCTAGTTCAAGGTCTAGTTCATGCCACAAAATTTGTGGACAAGTTTGCACTCGTCCCCCCTCATAACACTCAGCAAGACACAACACGATTTCTACATCCATCTTTTCAAAGAGATCATAACCATATCCTAGCCATTTCCAAATACAGATCTACATCCTACCAAATCCAAAGAAATTTCCAAGTCAGATCTAGATTTGATAAACATTCCATCTCGAGCCTTGGACCAATGGATCCAAAAACTCAACACAAAACCAATAATAAAGTTTTATGGTACCCATAAATCATACTGCAATGTCTAAGGTGAGGCAAATCAAATGGATTTTGTGGTATCTTAGGTGAATCTAGGGTAAAAATGGAAGAAAACTTGGTAGATTATGAGGGGGAGTAGGAGCTCTTGAGCTCAATTTTCAACTCAAGAGAGGAGTTAGTCGAGATATAGAGAAATTCCAAGGCATATAATGATGAAGTTATTAAGGGTTAGGGGGAGATAGGAGAGGCTCATGAATCATTAGAAACATGACCTACTCAACTAGTGATCACCACGGATGAGGCAGAATGACATACTAAAGACCAAAAGGGCAAACCTTTATGGAGAAAGTACACTAACACAACAAGGATGGGATAATGCCTTTACACCTCAAGGATCTATGAATGTGCCAAAGGAGAGGAAGTAAATGTTGAATCTTTGGACAAGTTATGCCTATGTTCGTTGGAAGGGAAGAACGAACTTACATATTACATAGTAGAACAAGGTTTACACACCTCTAGTAATACCCTAGCATATTCACTAATGTATGTTCTGAGAGAGGGTTTGGGAACAACCTATCATAGGCAAAGTTGGGAGATGGAGGAGAAGAAGATTGGAGGAAGAGAAAAAAAACAACAATAGAGATAGCAGGCAAAAAGAAAAGGAAGAAATGTATATGAAAACAAAAGAATAAAGTTAAGCTAATTCTCGAGTAAGATATGGGTATGGAAGAGTCAAAATCTCTAATGCGGAACGTTCTTACAGGGAAATTAATGGGAAATTTGTCTAAAGAATAAACTCCTCAATGGTGTATAGGGAAGAATTGGTATGATGATTGAAAATATACACAAAGGTTTTATATCCTAGTTCGTGTATGGCTTGCATTTGAATTAGCACTAAAGCAAACATAGAGATGGTTTTGGGAAAAAATTGGAATTGGAGACCATCCAAATTGGCATATAAAAGGGGGGATGGGAACGAAGTTTCCACCTACGAAAGAAGACAAATTTCAAGCAGTGTATGTGGGTTGAGATAATTGAGCTTCCAATGGAATTGCAGAATCCTATCATTCTAATAGCTTTGGGCAAATAGTGTCAAAAAAAATCACATTTTCAAACTGATTTTCAATTCAAGGCAAACAATAGAACAGTGAAAATTTTAGTGGAGATGGACCTCAAAGAAGGGTTCCCAAAAGAGATAGGAATAGTTTGGGGAAAATGGAATTTCATCCAACCCTTGGACTTCTGGAAATTAGCCTTTAGATGCTTAAATTGTCATGACGTTGGACATGTCTAGAAAGAATGCCTAAGAAGGAATTATAGGAGGGTGTGGAAGGTGAAATACTAATCATTTCAAGCAAATCCCAAAGCAATAGAAGATGAACAAACAAATGAAAAAAAGGATCGCAGCAAGGCCCCTTCAAAAGATTCAATCAAAGAAGTTCCATGTTATACAGAAGAATTTGAAAGTGGGTCCAAGTCAAAGGAGCTAGAGTTTTCCAATAGACGAAAAAGGACGATGCTACAAGAAACTCTCCAAGAAAAGCTATGAATGGCACCATTTCTAAGCCTAGTCCTTTGTCTTTTCCAAAAAAGAAAGTCGGGAGTTCATTAAAAAATTCTCCTGCTAGTAATGTTATATCAAGAAAGGGGTCAAACCTATTTAGAATAACCTATCAAAACAAGGAGTCAAGTATAATGGTATGGTATTCTACATCTCAAGGTTAAAAATAAGGAATGTTTAAGTAGAGCGAACTCTTTCCCAAAAAGTGACAAAATCCATGAATGGGGGGAGTGGGGGGGTAATAACAAACCTAAAGAAAAAAAACAATCAACATACAATTTAAGGCCGAGGAAGGATTATAATAAATCTCAAGATCTGGATATTGAGGGAGGTTTGGAATAGACCATGATTATTTTGTTCATGAATGTGAGAGAGGTAGGGGGTTCCCATAAAAAACCAATCCTAAATAGAACATTTTCTAAATATGACCCAGATGTCATCCTAATCCAGGAAACAATGACTTAGGGGGGGAAGTTGTGTCCATCTCGTCTTCGTGCATGAAAGATTGGTCTTTTAAGACTATAGAGTCAGAGGGAATATACATAGGCATAATGATCCAAATTGGATCCTCACACACAAAAACACTTTGTAAACTTTGTAATAAGCATTTAATTATTTTTGGCAAAGTTGAGAAAACGTTCAAAATTGCCATGGAAATTAAAATGAACCATTATGATGGTTGACCTTCCAAGGTAGCCCATTAAAAATGAAGGAAGTGATGAAGGGCATTGAATAGAAATAGAGGAAATGAAGAAGGGCAGTGGCATAGATGAGAGCTCAAGGAAGCAGTCTACTTAATGATTGGAGGAGAAGAAGACATTGAGCCTATCCACAATGAGCGAATATTGTTGTTGAGCCATGGCCATCTACAAAGTTCCTACCAATGAGTAACAATGCACAGAATCTATGTATAGCTCACCCTTTTGTAATCAATTTCCTGCTTAATAAAATCCCCAATTGGTTTTCTTCCCATTGTGCCTTAAATGTTTGATATTTCTTTATGTTTGTGAAAAAAATCTATGTGCAAGTTAGTGGAAGCTCTTCTATATATTGTTGGTGAAATGGACAGACCATAGGCCCATTTATGAGTCATAAGGTATTAGAGTCGAGTCATCATAAACCTTGAAGCAACTGCCATGGGTAAAGCGATACAAGAGGAAAGTCGATATTGAAGACAGAAAGTAGATGAGTTGGAAAAAGAACTTGCCAAACGCTAGGACTCCTTCACCACCATGAGAGCAGAATTTGACAGGAACAGGATGTAGCTCTTGCAATTGGAAGAGAAATTCACTCAACTAAATAATTGGTAAGAGGAAAGGCTCACCAAAATCATTGCTCAGCTATATTGGGATTTGGCAACAAAGGAATAGGCCTTGAAGGAGCTACAAGCAACTATCCAAGAGACAAAGCAAGCCCCTTATGTTGCCACTACAGAAGCCAACACCATGATATAGTCAAGCATGGTAAACTCAACTTCCAAGACCCTTCCTCGAAAAAACTTAGGTGACTTTGAAAAGCACACTAGAGGCATTGGTTCCAAGCTCATGAGGAAAATGGGCTATGATGGCCAAGGGCTACGGAATGAAGGACAAGGGATTTTGATCCCCATTGTAGCTCAACAGAGACCCAAGCATGAAGGCCTAAGATTCAGTCGACAAGAGGCGAACACGTGTTCATCTCAAACCACCTTCGTTAAAGCAAGAGGAACCGAAAAAAAGCCATACTCATGGAGAAAAACACAGTTGGAAGAGGGCAGCGAAGTGATGATTCTGCCATCCATATTTGCTTCAACTCTAGGGGTACCAAGCAACCAAGTTGGCAAGCATCATCACAAACCGAAAAGGTAGCATACTATCTTTGGTTTGTCTTTGTTGCAAGAAAAGTAGTCATAAGGCTAGCAATTGTTGGCACTCTAGAAGGCCAAGCAACTCATGCAGGAACTATTGCCAGTGCTATAGATTGATTGGACATTGGAAAGCCAAATGTTAGAGACTTCACTTGGAACTCCATCCCAAGAACCGACTAGCCAAGAAGAAAGCTTGAAGAGTCAAGGTCAAGGGGAAAGACGAGTTGATTGCACATGCAGCCGAAGTTGCAGCAGTTGTCCAACAACCTATTGCAACAGTGAATGTCATATCTAGCCATGAGATGAATAGTAGGCTTATGCCAAAGGCAACCCCTATTAAGCACTTATCTTCCATCCTGTAGTGGAGGCACCCTTTCTTGGAGATATGTTGGAGAGTGCTTGATGGCAACAAAGGAGGTAAGCACACAAATGCAGAGAAAAAGAAGATCAAGGGGAGTTGAAGCCATAGTTTTTAAACTCAGACTTGGACATCGACTCAATTACCTATCAACTCGGAATCGAATTGACTTGGACCGATCTGATTTCAATAACTCAGTTCACTAAAAAATACATTAAATAATTAAATTGTAATGAAAAAAATTATTTTAAAGCTTTCAAACCATGATTCCAAATCATTAGAGACAAAATATGCAAAGTTTTTTCATCTATATACCATGTAAGGGTGTATATATCAAAATGGCACCGAGTGCAATACATATCAGCAACAAAATACATAATCAATGAGGCTCTAAATGACCTCTAGAGTCCATAAAACATGCTACAACTACAAGCTACTGGTGTACTACATGTTAATATTATCAAAGTTTTTGTGTAGGTAAAATTATTGTTCAGAGCTTATTGTTTTGAGAGTAGTTTTAGTTCCAATTCATAGTAGTTTAGGGTTTCAATTTTTTGAGTGCTAATTTGTATGCAATTATCTGAAAAATTTAACATGAACTAGGATGTTGTCACCAATTGCCTTCATTTAAATAGGAAGCATGGAAAACCAGATGGACATGTGAAGGAGGAGGCAACTCCAATCTGTAAGCCATATTGTTGATCCTCAGCAACACCTTATATGGATTGTATTGCTTGGGTGCTAGTTTATTGTCCCCCACCTCGAAGTGCCTTTTGCTATGATGTCATTGTCAAACTTGACCTTCACATCAATGTTATCAAAACTAGAAATCGGACCAAACCAATCGATCCCAAAAATGCGAAGGCAGATCAGACAGAAAAAAACCGAATAAAAAAAATCGACCAAAAAATAAATAAAATATTCAAATTTCGATTAAAATTTAAAGAAAAAAAAAGAAAAAAACATATATATTCATGTGCATCCCTATGAATCCAAACCATTTATACACAAATATGCAAGTTTCTCATTTATATAGCAAGCAAGAGTGCATATAACCAAAATATGCACCAAATGTAATCCATCTATGAACCAAAATACATCAACAACGAGGCTTTAAATGACCTCTAGAGTCCAAAAAAATTCATGCTACAACAAATAACTACATATCATCAAGATCATTACTTATATTAGGATCCTCATCATTAGTGTCACCCTCTAAGCATTAAAATAATATAAAATAAAATAAAACTTAGCATACCTAATAAGTGATTTTACTTTAGTGAAGAGTACATTTTTACTAGGGTCAAGTCATAAAAGTTCAACAATCAATGTCACCAACATCAAGGTACATAGAGGGCTTGGTGCTCTTGATTAAATGTCAGTTCCATACCTTCATACATGATAGAATCTAGTGGAAATGTTGCAATCCTGCCAATTTTGAAATCCTGAAAACTATTAAGTCTATTGAATTTTGAATGGGACCTCAAATTCTACTTTCTCCATATGAAGTCCAATGAGGTTGGAACCACTCTCAAACATCTTGAAACAATTAATGGTAATGTTAAGAATTTAAGTAAAACGATGAAAATGAAAGTGACATTATCCTTTATCTTTCATTTTCATCCTTTTATTTTAAGAATTTAACATTACCATTACCCTCGGGTAGGTCCGGAATTGAATTGGCCAAGTAGACATGGACTCGACTGGTTTGACTGGTTKTGTACCAAACCAACAGGAGGTGTGATCCGAATTGGATCCTTGCCAAAAATAAAAACTTTGAAAAGTTTGTAGTAAGCATTTAATTGTTTTTGGCCGAGTTGAGAAAATGTTCAAAATTCCCTTAGAAGTTGAAACGAACCATTATGATGGTTCGCCTTCGAGGGCAACCCATTAAAAATGAAGGTTTTAATGAAGAAGAGCATTGAATGGAACAGAGAGGAGGAAATGAAAAGGGGCAGTAACAGAGATGAGAGCTCAAGGAAGCAGTCTGCTTGATGATCAGAGGAGAACAAGACATTGAGTCTGGCCCACGATGAGCAATGATTGTTGTTGAGCCATGGCCATTTACAAATTTCCTTCCAACAAGTAATAATACACTAAATCTATGTATAGCTCACTCTTTTGTAATCAATTTCCTACTGAATAAAATCCCAAATTGGTTTTCTTCCCATTTGGATTTCCAAGGAAAATATGGTGTCCATTGTGCCTTGAACGTTTGATGTTTCTCTATGTTTGGGAACAAAATCTGTGCACAAATTAGTGGGAGCTCTTCTTTGTACTTAAATTGTTGCCTGTAATTGAATCAATAGTTTAATGGTGAATTCCCACTATGGTCCTAATTGTTCTCTCCATTAGAATTTTAATGAATGCCAACACCTCTAGAATGACCACTATCCATCTAGAGCTCAAGTGAAATCAAGGGTGGAGAATTACTAGTCGTTGGAAATTGTTTCTATTCCCAATCCCTTGTAATCAACAATTATCTCTCCATTTAGACCATTGGCATTGTTGTTGAGCAATGAACCAAATCTAAAACGAAGTAGACTTGCTTTCCATTGGTTGGCATTCAACAGGCCTAGATTTTGTTTGCTGGATTTTCAAACTAAGCATTATAACCAGTTAACAAACAACAATTGGAGAGGCATGATCTCAACCTAATTTTAATTGCAGAGACCTTGTTTAATTTTATTCTGCAAATTATTTGTGTTGGTGAAATAGACAGGCCATAGGCCTACCGTTTACGGATCACATAATAACAAGATGGAGAGACTCCTTAGATCTTATTTCTTCTTCTACCTTAAATGCAAGTATACAAACAAAGTTTAAGTCTAAGGAATTGGGAAATATCTTTCATACAATCAATGTTTATGGACCTTATGAAGAGAGAAAAGTCTTATGGAACAACTTCAAACACTAGGGTATTAAAGGAATAGACAATGTTTTTACATGGGGGTGATCTAAATTGGACAATGAAGGTTGGAGAAGTATGGGGGGGATGTAAGATCATATTCCTTGGTAGATTATTTCTCTCAATAATTTGAAGATATGGGGCTTTGTGATGTTGAACCAATTCAACTAGTTTCTACTTGGAGAAATTTCAGAAGTGGTAGCAAAGGAGTTTTAAGGAGGTTAGACAGATTTCTTGTAGCTGAAAAATTAATGGAGGAGATTGATAGGTTCAAATCTTGGGTAGGGGGAGGAGGTACCTTAATCCATCTTCCTATCCTACCTGAAATAGAGAAAGATGGTCAAAACCCCCAGGGCCTTTTAAACTCAATTATAAATGTTCAGAGAATAAGGTTTTAGGGAAATGGTAATGAAAAATGGAAGAAGATTGAGCCAAATACAGATGAAACAGCATGTTCCACTTTGTTAATTTGAAAAAAATTAAGAAAATACTGGTAGAATGGGCAAATGAGAGAGCAAAGGAAGATCAAAAAGAGCTTAAGGAGAAAGAGGAGCAGATCAGAGAACTGTTTGAGAACAATGATGATGGAACCATTACAGAAGAAGAAATGATGAAGCTAAAAGCTTCAGAAGATGCAAAAAAAAAATTATGGAGAAAGAGGAGGCAAAATGGGGACTCTAAAGCATAGCCATTTGATTGACACAAGGAGATAAGAACACAAAAAAAATTCAGAATTATGTCAAACATCAAAAGAATATAAACACCACATGGGAAATAAGAAAACAAGAAGAGTCTACAGTGAGAACATTTCCAAAGATGGCAAAAGAAGGATTAAAGTACTTTAAATCTATATTCAAAGAGCCTTCAAGGGAAAATATCTCATAGATTTTAAAAGTGGCATCCTTATTTCCAAGGTTTATAGAAGAATAGCAAAATGAGGAATTGGACGCAGAAGTTAATAAGAAAGAACTCGTAGTTGTTTCACATTCTTTTAAAAAGGCAAAGAGCCCTAGATCGGATGGTTGAACAGCTGAATTTTATTTGGGGTTCTATGATTTCTTGGAGGAAGCACTGTCGAGGGTTATAGAGGAATCCAAAATCTCCGGAAAGGTTATGGGTGCATAAATGCAACATTTATGGCTCTAATACCAAAAAAGAATGATCAAAAGTCCTTTGAAGATTTCAGCACAATACCAATGTGCAACTCGATGTACAAGATTATTACAAAGAGTCTAGCAAATAGACTCAAAGGGGTCTTCTCAAAGTTTATCTCAAAAGAGTAACCTCGATTTATTTTTAACAAGCAAATTTGTGAGGTTGTGAAAACAACAAAAGGTCTTCCTACAATAAAGGTCAGAAAAATTCTAGCTTTGGTAGTAAAACGATAGATCAAATCAAAGGTTTAAGATAAAGTTTGTTGGCCATATCTCATATTGTTGTTGGTCCAAATAGGAATAAGTATCCATGTGATAAATTGGACAATCGGGTGTCTCTCATTAGCATCTTTTGCAGTCGTGATAAATGGCCCTCCATCAAAAAATTTCTTTGCATTGAGAGTACTTAGGCAAGGTGTCCCAATCTCTCCCTTCCTGCTCCTATTGGTAGCTGAGGCAGTGCACAGAATGATTGTTGAAGCAAATAAGGAAGGCACAATTAAGGGTATTAAAATGGGGAGGACTCTATCCCTGCCACATCTCTTTTTTGTAGAAAATGTAGTGTTGTTTGGAATAGGTACAACGTGTGAAGCAAAAAAGTACAAGGAAATCATAGCTTTGTTCTATAAAGCCATAAGGATGGGATGTAAATGCTTAGAAATCCTCTGATATTTTTAATAAATTACAGGAAAATGAAGAACAATGATTCTCACGAATTCTACCTTCTAACTGAATTCCTATTAATACTGGAATAAATACCTAGGGATCCATCTAAAACCCAATGGTTGCAATTTCAAGGATTGGCGTTGGATTTAAGAAAAGATAGAAGGGTAGCAAACTGGGGATATAGATGGTTGTCAAGAGGGAAAAGGTCAATATTGGTAAAATTTATGTTGGAGGGGATACCAATTTATTAGTTGTCCTTAAGACACCTACCTCAAAAAAGCTGGAAAAGATAGGAAGAAAATATTTTAATTTCCTTTGGACTGGTAAAAGAGAAAAGGAAGGGGTTCCACTAGTAAAATGGAGGAAACTAGCAAAAGACATTGAAGGATGGGGCTTAAAGAACATACATCTTTTTGGTCAAGCATTGGCAATGAAAAGCTTATAAAGAATGCTAAAAAATGAGGGTCTATGGGGAAAAGTGATGAAAAATAAATGCATAACACCAAGCACTGTGGAACACTAGATTATAAAGGAAGTGAAATCTTATGATGGAGCATCCATGAGTTGGAAAACATTGGTGAGAGGAATCCCCTTACTATAATTTCCTTATACTTTTTTGTTTCACAGACTGTTCCTATTCCAAACAACATTACATTGTCTACAAAAATGAGATGTGTCAGAGATAGAGCCCTCCCCATTTTAATGACCTTGATAGTAAGGGAAATGATCCAATTCCTAGTGATACTGTAGTAATATACCTAGGGTTCCACCCAAAACCCAATGATTGCAATTTCAACGATTGGAACTGGCTTTATGAGAAAATGGAGGGAAAGGCATCAAATTGGTGTTATATATGGCTATCAAGCGTAGGACAGTTGAGTTGGAAAAATCTATATTTGAGGGGATCGCAGTTTCTTCGATGTCCTTAGCACACATACCTTAAAAACACTAAAAAAGATAAGAAGAAAATGCTTTAGTTTCCTTTGGACTGGTAAAAGAGAAAAACAAGGAGTTCCACTAGTAAAATGAAGGAAACTAGCAAAGCCAAGAGAGGCTAGAGGATGGGTAAAGAACATACATCTTTTTGGTCAAGCATTGGCAGCCAAAATTTTATGGAGAATGCAAAAACACGAGGGTGTATGTGAAAAAGTGATGAAAAATAAATATATAGCATTGAGCACTATGGAAGATTGGATTAGAAAGAAAGCGAAATCCTATAATGGAGGAGCAATGATTTGGAAAGCATTGGTGAGAGCATTTCCCTTACTAGGGAAATGGATGGCATGGAAAGTGAAAAGAGGAAATAGAGTTAGGCTTGGAGAGGGTCCGTGGATAGGTTGTTATGAAAACTATAGACTCTTAAAACCCTTGAAAATGTTCCTAAACAACCAGCGGTTGCATTGCTTAGCAGATGCCGCAAATCCCGGTTCAAGTTCAACATGAAAACAAGGATGGAAAACAACCATATAGATGGATCTCCAAGAAGAATTTGAGGAAGAATGGTGCAATTTCATCTGAAGCCTAACTCACAATTCTATAAGGCTCAAGGATGAGGAGGATGTTATAATATGGTCAAAACACAAAGCCTTATGGATATATACAATGAAATTAGGGTACAATGCCAAGATGGAGGAAGAAGTTGACGAGGAGAAGGAATGGTGGTGGAAATCTATATGGAAGCTAAATTATCCCTTAAAAACAAGAATTTTTCTTTGGTTGGCACTTTCCAATAAATTCTTACTTGAGATAACTATCAAAAAAAGTCTTGGAATGGTCTAGGTAGATGTACTCTATGCAAATCAAATAGGAAGTGCACAGGTCATTTACTCGTCCACTATTCTTATACAAGAGAAGTCTGGAATAAGGTTCTAAATTTGACAGGAGGTAAAGGAAAATGGAATGGAGAAACTCTTCTTGAGTGTTTTGAGAATTGGAATAAAGATAAATTGGTTTCTGAACACAAGGCACTGCCAAGTGTTGTTTCTTGGGCAATATGGCTAACCAGGAATGAAATGATATTCCATGGTAAAGAAATCCTTCCTATCCAAATCTGTCTATGGAGGAATCTGGAAACCATTAAAAGCCAAGAAATTAAGAGTTCTGATCAATCCAGACATTGTTAAATCAAAGGTTTGGGGGGGGTTTGATGGTCCCTGTTGAGGATCACCGGTATGTGTAGAGCAGGGGTAATTTTATTTCTAAATGAGAAGCATTTTATTTCTTTTAAAGCTGCTGTTGGTCAAGGGACTAGTAATCGGGCTGAATTTTATGCTTTGTGGTTTCTTCTTAAAATAGCTTTAGATGGAGGTATCCTAAATCTCCAGGTGATGGGAGACTCCAAGCTGATCATCGACTGGGCAAATGAGAAATGCTTGATAGAATATTTAATGCTTGTCCAAATAATGGAAAGAGTAAATGAGGTGAGGGACAGTTTCTCAATTGTTTCATTCCTTCATATCCATAGAAAATTCAATGAGTAGGCATACCAACTCTCTAACGAAGCTCTTATTATGCTAGAGGGTTTACTCTTTGAGGCTGAAAGAAAGAAGGGAGGAGTGTGATCTGAAAGGACTCTGTCAATCTACTAAATGTTTTTTCCCCAGATGATAAAGAAAATCTGTGGCCTGTGGTGGCTGATATTTGGATTTTCTGTGTATAAATGTATGTAAAGTTTGAACCTGGGGCCCTGGAAGAATGTAATGTTAATCTTAGGATTGTTTTAGTTGATAGGGGTCATTTTTGGAAGAAACAGAGTTCTATACTCTGTGAGTGTCGGATGGACACATGATCTGCATATTTATTCTACTTGAATAGTGAATATAAAGCTTTTTCCTTGGTAAAAAAGTACCCATAAATCACATTGATACTCCACAAAAGAAACATTAACTTCAAATTATCCTGCAATAAACATACCAAAAAACCCAAATTCAAAGAAATGAAACCAGCTTTGGCACAAAAGTGAGTGCTTCCTTTGAATTTTTGAATTCTTAGATGGTGCAACTAAAGGTTTTAGCTAACATACTCAAACTATAACATTAACTTTACAAGTTTAATCAGTACCAAACATTATTTAATCCAATATATTTGACCAGCTCCACTAGACTACTGCCTAATTAGTTATACAATTAGTGGCAGGGCTAATCAAGTTTCATATGGTATTTAAGATGTAAACGCTTGGGGCAAAGAACAAAAGATGTAACTTCAAAGTGGTTTAAGCCACTTCTTTGCAACTTTGAAGTAATCCTTTGAACAAAGCAGGATAGAAAAAAAATTCTGTCACCACATTTCTGTTAATAATCGAACTGTAGGGAATAATTTGTCAATGCTTTGCCTATTCTTAAGCTCTTTGTTTTAGCCTTTGTTTCATCCCCACCTTACATCCAAGGCTTGAAGGCTGGAGCACTATATCCTTACCCAAAAGAACTTCAGTCTTCTCTAAAATACCTTTAGACAAAATTTCCAAACCATTTTCATAGTCCTTGGCTGTATGAACTCACATTCTCTTAACAACTAAAAAATAAATTTACGAAGAACGAGTTTATTCCAACCATATGCCCTCCTTGAGGGCTAAAATTGGCACTGAATTTCTCTTGTCAATCTCGCAAATAATATTCCAGTCTAAATTTTTTAAGCTCTCTGGAGATTAAAAAATTGACCAGTTTAGCTAATAATAGCCTAATAGGCAATCTGAGGTCCCAACTTAAATTCAACATTTTGAGAACATATCCTCATTCAAAAGAATTTCTATTTTGAGCACTATACTCAAATCGACCAACTTTGTGGTCTGATCATTATTTGAACATTATTAAAATTATATTATCTTATTATCTAAAATCTAACTTAACTTCAAAGTTTTCAAACTTGTTGCATAGTCCTTGGCTGTACAAACATCAAATCCCTTAACAGTAAAAAAGAAATTCGTAAAGAACTAGTTTATTAGAACCATATGCCCTCCTTGGGTTGCTAAAATTGGTGTTGATCTTTTTTGCCAGCCTTGTAAATAATGTTCCAGGCTAAAGTTTTCAAGCTCTATATGAATATCAAATATGCAATCTGACTTAGCAAGAGTAAAAACAATGCTGGGACTGTGCAGGAGCACTGAGAGCAGGAAGCAAACCTTGCAGACATTCGTGTTTTGCTCGCCCAGCTACGCTCCATAGAAGAGAAAGCTGATAAGACTGAATGCTCCAAAACTAGATTGCAAATGTGACTAAAAGCAAAGAGTGTTTAACACTCAACGGACATAATGTGCTATAAACTTAAATTCTACCGTATAGACCTTTAGGAAAGATGCACATCTCACAAGGAAGAGTGAGGCAGTGGAGTCCTGGCATGCATCAAATCCCTCATTCAATGCACACTATGCAAGATATAGACCTCATAAAATTCAAGACCCTTAACAACATGCCATCAAAATGTTCAATTTCCCCTGAGATAGCTCCAACTCAATTTAATTCGAAAACAATAAAAAATTGAACAAGCAGAACATGCCATCAGCTTCTTGCACAATCACAATGGCTGTCTATTTGGTGATTTAACCTCTAATGCCTCTTCCATAGAAAAATTCAGCAAAAGCAAAGACCTCTGCTATTGGAGTTTTAAAATGTGTGTTGTGTCCTCTGCGACTGTTCTGCATCTTTTGCCTTATTCGTTGTTCCTTTGACAAACTAGCACAATTCTTGTCTACTTTCTTTTGAGCTCTCACTGTAAATTATGTGTTTTGTCCCTCTAAATACAAGTTGAGACTGACTGGATAAAATGTCGAAACTGATTTTTTATCCCCGCAGTATCAAGATCACAATGTAAGCATATAGAACTATAAAACTCTAACTAGTTAACTTTCTAATATTCTCTGTATTGATTCAAGAGATCGACTTTACCAATGCTTCCATCTTTTAGGTGTATATCATGACTAGTGGAAATAACAGAGTTGTGCTGAGGGCTTGATCAGGAGCTTCACTAGAATTTAACTCGTGATATTCTCTGCATGCTTGAGGTCTGATTCTTCCCTTTGTCACCATCCCGTTAATCTATCTGGCCTGCGCTGGCCTTTGTTGGCCTGCTGACACCCACCATAGGGCCTAGCAATTTATGGCTTTGGCAGAACCCAAAGATGGGTCAATTGATCCATGTTTAACTCTGATAATGGACAATAACTCTCTCACTTGAAGTAGCGAGCACAATGGTTCCCCCAATGGCACCACAAAAGTTAGTGCCAAAGCTCTAGCACAAAGTAACTACTGTAGGGATAACGGTTAACCCTGTTGAAATTTATGTTTCTAAATATGATGTCTTCTGAATGGTATAAAAAGCACACATTGCCCAGGTACTGTGTTGGCCACAAGCCCCTGGAGACCATGATTAAGGCACATTTGAAGGATATATGACAGCCACATGGATTGCACTGCATAGCATCCAAGACTAATCAAGAGTTTTTATCTTTTTTCCTTTTCTAGATGAAATGCATTGTGCACTGCCATCGCTGCCAGGCTTATAGTTTATATGACCCCAATAGATTCAGATGAAAAGAATCAACCGCATTGTGGTTCACCTGGTCCAACTTTTAAAAGGGCAACGAAAGAGTTCATAGAAGGTTTGTAGCGGTGAAAGGCCTATCTAAGCATCTAAGTCCTGGGGTAGACCACACTCTCAGACCACCAGCCTATACACTTCTCTATCTCTCCAGGAGATACAAAGATGCAGGTGCACAAGACCTGTTTTCTCCTTAATATTTCTCACTTGCAAAACCACAGCAAACCAAATTGCATCGGAAGGGTTTAAAACTTATTACCCAGGCCCAAGAGTGAACACAGTTGGACTGTTTGCTTGCAAGATGCCATTCCTTGCAATGCCTCCTCTGAGGGGATATGGGCAACAGATTGCCTCAGTACATTGAAAACTACAGAAAGCCATCAAAGATGAACTCAGGGAGGTTAGCCAATATCGGCAATTCAGCCCCTTGATGAACGTACATAGGCCAAGGCCACTAAGCTTCAACACCTTCCCTGAGTTGAGGAAGCTCACCATGCCAGGGATGTTCAATTGAGAGCAAAACTCCACTAGATTAAAATGGAAGACCAGCTGATGAGAAAATTTAGCATCCAAAGAAGCCTCTGAAAAGCTTTCTGCAGTTAAGACTCCTAATGGGAAGCTTAGAAAAAAAGAGGATAGAGGAAAAAATTGTGAGCCACTACAGACAGATTTTCTAGTCATATGGCCTCACTGAGAGAAGTAAGGTGGCCATGCAGAGTTGTCTTGACATGGTCCTGCAAAGACTATGAAACTCGGAAAGGAAGTGCAAGCAATCTCTGACTTTAGGTGGCTAACAGCTGCTCTAATCAAGATGGTCAAATATAATTTGTTGGAATTGGATGACTTTCCATGCAAGTTTTATACATGTCACATGGGATTTTGTTAGCCTGGACCTGCTATAGGTGTACAAAGAAGTTGTTAGAAAACAATCATTGGGTATCAGGATCAAGGCTGTTGGGAGCGCGGAGCGGGAGCGGGAAGCGCAGATTTTCAAAAATCTCCGGAAGCAGGAGCGTTTCGGGAGCATTTTTTATATAATTCATAAAAAATATATATTTTGATGCATATATATATATATATATAAAACATGCAGAATGTTGAATCAATTGCAAAAAACATGAAAACATAGATATAAGATCATTTAACTAATTGATTAGTGATGAATCGATGATCATTAAAGCATCAACCATTT
>SNQJ01S0000432.1:460847-473465 GCA_010110895.2 Picea sitchensis
ATTCATCCCCAAGCTTAGAGACCCTAGGCTTATTACCAACTTGAGGTCAATAACGCTTTTGAGCATCTCTTAAAAAATCCTAGCCAAGGCAGATTAAGCATATTCTGCCCAAGATTATTCACCAGAACAGCAGGATTTTAAAAGGGATGATTTACTCTGAATTTGGCCAATACCATTACAATCTGGAAAGGAATGGAGTGGGCTCAAAGTCTCAAGCTCGATGCCTTCTTCATTGAGATTTGACCTTGAAAAGCATATGAGAAGGTCAAGTGGCCTTTCGCCTTTCATTTTGGTCATGCTTAAAGCATCTTTGGTCCTTTTTTCTCAAACCCATAGAAACCCTCTTCTCAAAGGCATTGGCTTGCCTATCCATCAACAAATGTAAGTCAAAGGAAGTAGAGTTGCTCAAATCCATCAACAAGTATGCCCATTAGCCTCTGTGCTCTACATTATGGCAGCTAAGGAATTTCCAATTAATCCCCAAGCTTAGAGACCGTAAGTTTATTACCAACTTGAGGTCAATAACGCATTTTAAGCATCTCTTACAAAATCCTAGCCAAGGCCCTAGCTATGGAGATTAAGCATATTCTGCCCAAGACTACTCACCCTAGAAGAGCAGGCTTTATAGAAGGGTGATTTATTCTAGACAATGCCATTACAATATGGGAAGGCATGGAGTGGGCTTGAAGTCTCAAGCTTGATGCCTTTCATTTTGGCCATGCTTAAAGCAACTTTGGTCCCTTTTTCTCAGACCCCTAGAAACCATCTTCTCAAAGGCATCGACATGCCCATCCATCAACAAATGTAAGTCGAAGGAAGTACGATTGTTCAAATCCATCCAACAAAGATGTACATTAACCTCAGTGCTTTATGTTATGGCGGCTATGGCCTTGGGCTATCAATGTTCACATGGGGTTTAACCAAGGCCTTATCAAAGGTATCATCTCTTGCGATTGCATGTAGGGAAAATTGCCAACGACCACTTTGATGATAATTCCTTCATAAGTAGATCCTAACTCTATGAACTGCCTCCAAATTTGATGCACTACCACTAGATCAAGAATATGCTCCCTCTTTGTATTCTCAGTGCTCACAAATATACTTAGCAGTCCCATTGACCTATTTGTGGTCATTTGTTGGACACTGATAAAATTGTCCTATCTTATCTTTATAAGCAAAATCTTCAAGACCTCCCTAGCTAGCTTGCTAAAAAAGGATGGTCGTGGATCAAACCATGCCAAATTTTAAAGTTTCTTGCCATCCCCTTCACCTTCAAAGCTACGCCAATGGATCTTTGGGACATCTTCATCATGCATGTGGAGAAGAAAACTAAGAAATGGTTGACTACACCTTCAGGTTATGTCTACCAAGTTTCAAAATTTGCACCAAGATTCTAGCAACGATCCATGTTTAATACTCATGTTGAGTTTTGTCTGTTAAATCTTATCAAGGTCTTGCGGAGTCCCTCGACAACTTTCTTTGGAGATTATGGAGGATGGAAAAGGTTTACAACTTATCAGTCAAAGCCTCTATAACACTCCTAGACACTGGGGAGCTATGGAGATTATCAAAACCCACACCTAGGCCCAAATCTAATGCAATAAATGGATTATTCAAATACCAAAGGAACGGAAACTTGGAATGTGCCTCTTTGAAACTACATATCCACTAGGCAAGAAGTCATGGGTTGGCTTGGTTTTGCAAACTCTCATTCTCAAATTGGACAATGTTAAGGTGAAAGGAACGTTTGTTTCTTAGAGTATTCAAATGGCTTGCAAGGCTATAAAGCTTTTTCTTAGATAGCAAAGGCAAGGAGGAATTCAGATTTGGTTTATCCTTCAACGACCATTCGTTATGGTGGTCTCTTGTGCTATTGTGTTAAGGCAAGGTAGTGCTAAAATAGAGTAGTTCTTCGCCCTTACAATGTTCCGAAGAGGCATCAACCCTATTGAGAACCTTTTTGATGGTCAAAAGAGAGATTGGATACCTTGGCTAATATTGAAAGATATGTGCACATTGGATAACACATACAAGCTTGTGATTGAATGCATCAAAGAGATTATCCCTAACTCTTTTCCATGAAATTATCCCTACAATCTCCTACAACATGGTGGTGGAATGACTAGAATTGAAACAAGACCAAAGTTTTTAAGAAATATAAGCATGTTGATGGATACAAATGGCTCTGCCATTAACTTGTGCTCAATAGTCAGTTGAATAACTTGTGGAGACTTAAGTCCAAGCAAACCACTTGGCTCTTTCGACTTCGCAATGTTTGGAAAGTTGAAACCCTTGGTTGAACCAAAGAAGGCATTTTTTGTTGACTCCCTTATCCTTCGAGACTTGACTCCAACCATTGCCTAGTGAAACTTAACATCACCAACCTAAATGTTCTTTGTGTGTACATACTGAGAATCTTCAACATGTGTTTTAGCTTTCTTGGTTATGCTAAATTTGCCAAAGACTATGTCACTAAATATTGTGGCCAGTTCCTCCTAACCCTCATTTCCTAACAACTCAATAGTCACTCTCCTTGGCAACAAACTATTGAATGGTGTTATCATTGATGTCAAAGTCAGTCATTGGTGAGATCAGCATGATTCAGAAGACTATGGATTTACTTAAAGGAGTCTTCAAAGAGGTCCTCTTATGGCGTAGCTTTAAGCATGGCCCTCATGGAAAGACGCTTTGAAAAAACCCACAACAAGCCTCGAAGGTGTGGTCAAGAAGCACCTATAGTCAAGTGAAGAAGCCTACAGATGTCCAAGATCGAGATTGCAAGATGGAGATTGTTGAAAGTATTATTTGTGGTCAATTTGGATACCCTATCTTTGAGGTAATTTTTACCCTATATAACTAACTCAAATGGAAGCACAGGTTACATGGTTGGAAAGCTTATTCGGAGACCTTTCTAACGGTATATGCAAGTCCCTCTAACTCCTTAGGAATGAGGAGATATGAATTTTTTTGTCCAACAACCCAACCAAAAAAATGAGGACAATTCAGCTAGGTTGGCCCAAAAACTAAAAATAGGGACAGAACTACTATAAATACAAGAGGGATTTTCGCATTTTTTTAGCATCCAAGCTTGTGATCTCTTAGCACAAGTTTGGTAGCAAAGGAACTGGGAGGATAAGGAGCTCTTACAAAGGATATTTTCTAGTCTTATGGTGATGTTTTGATCATTGTTATGGGTTCACTATAGTATGGAAGGTTGACTCTTTGCACAGGGTTCTATGTGGTTGTTGGGGTTTATGTGTGGACCTAGGATGTCTTTGTGGACCCAATTTGATGATAATGATGTATCAATGATAGTGACAAAGACAGTGACAGTGACAATGTAATTCTTTTATATACATATTTGAGGGTGGAAGGAAGGGGCAAGGAAAGGGGGGTGAAGCCTCCTTCCAATTGGACCTGGGGAATCTTGGGAGTTGTAGCTTCCTTCAGATTGGAGCCTGTAAATTAAGGGGTTGAAGCCTCCTTTCAGTTAGAGCTGGAGAATCTTGGAAGTTGTAGCTTCGTATGAATGTAATTTTGTTATTATATAAAAACATTTTGTGGATTTCCACGTAAATCTATTGTGCACTATGTACTTCTTTTGCTCTTTATTGTTTATTGGGATGCATTTATTTGATTGAAAAGTTAAAGTTTTAAAAGTGTTAAATTGTACTTAATATTGATTCAACCCCCCCTCTCAGTCTCAACAATTGGTATCAGAGCAGGTTACCTTCATAACAGTCTGATCACTAGAAGGAAGATCGTGAGCAAAAATGGAAGGCCACATTCCAAATGGGATTCCACCATTTGATGGAAACAATTATGCATATTGGAGCAACATAATGCAAACCTACTTGACAGCTTTAAGAGTGGATATATGGCTCTCAGTTGTCAATAGCTATAAAGTTCCAAAGAATACTCCAACCAATCCAGATGAGAAGAAATTAATGAGATGCAATTCAAAGGCTAGGCATGTTATCATAAGTGGATTGACGCCAACTGTTTCCAACAAGGTGATGAGTTACAGCACAGCTAAAGAGGTTTGGGATAAACTTCAAAATATTTATGAAGGCAATATGAAAGTCAAGCAGGTCAAGCTTCAACGACACAGAGCACAGCTTGAAAATCTGAAAACGAAAGAAAATGAAGATATTGCAACCTATTTACTCAAAGTAGATGAAGTTGTCAATGCCATTAGAGGATTAGGAGAAGAAGTCTAAGAATCCTTGGTTGTACAGAAAGTGTTGAGATCACTTCCTTTGAGATATGATGCCAAAGTCTCGACCATTGAAGAAACTAGAGATTTGACCAAAATGACAAAGCATGAACTACATGGGACCCTCACAGCATACGAAATGAGAACAAACACAAAAACTGAACAGCCAAACAAAGAAACAGTTTTTAAAGCCACAAAGAAAACAAGGAACAAAGAACACAAGGTAGAAGCAAGACCAAGCAATGAATCAGATGAAGAAGAAGCACATTTCCTAAAGAAGCTCAAGAGGGAAACCAATAAATACAAAGTTAAGTTACCTTTTAAATGCTTCAATTGTGGTAGAATAGGACACTATGCTAAGAAATGACCTTTTGAAGAAAAGAAAAGCTTCAACAAGAAAAAGAGCCTTTTCTCTAAGGAGGACAGCAGTTCTTCAGAAGAAAGTGATGGAAAAG
This sequence comes from Picea sitchensis, assembly GCA_010110895.2. Taxonomy (NCBI): domain Eukaryota; kingdom Viridiplantae; phylum Streptophyta; class Pinopsida; order Pinales; family Pinaceae; genus Picea; species Picea sitchensis. The sequence goes on from SNQJ01S0000432.1 coordinate 465,519, forward strand.
AAAGGGATGTAAGGGAAGTTCTCTTCATAACTCAAGAAACTCAGAATGATGACCACAAAATTCTGAAGCGGGTGAAATCAATTCTTAAGAAGAGTTTGATGCAGAGACCGAAGAAACAAACACAAAAATTTTCTGAAGAAGCAAAGACATCACAGAAAGTGTACAGAAAGATGAAGAGAATCTTGAAAAATTGAAGTATGTTGAAGAAGAAAATATCAAGCTCAGAAAAAAATAAAAAGTTAAAAGACGAATTGAAAAATTGTGAAGAGAATCATGAACTTGAAAATACAATTAATAGCTTGAAGGAGCAGTTAGATAAGAAGATTGAAGATCATGAGAAATTAAAAGTAGAATTGGATCACACAAGAAAAGAGTTGATGTTAACAACAACAAATTTGAAAAAAATTGAAAGAAGCACTAAAAAGTTAGAAGAAATTCTTAGCAAACAAAGATCACCTACCGATAAGACATGACTTGGATATGAAAATAGTTTGAAGACAGTAGACAGACAAAACAGACACGAAAGATGAAGGAAATTCTAAAAACTATGCAAATGCCTTAAGAAGTGGAAGCAGCAAACAAAAGGGAGTTGAAGAACAGAAGGAACATGACACCTCTAGTTGGAACAAAAGATCATAATTCAGAAGGGGTGAGACACCAAGAAGGTCGTTTTCTACCAAGTACGAGAATATTTTTCTTGGTCATTGTTCTACTTGCAGAAAATTTGGACACAAAGTAATTCATTGTAAAATCAATGCAAGAAACAACAATATGAAAAACAAAAATGATTATGGATATCCAAAGGACAATCATGTAAATAGTAGATTTGAAAATGCTCATGGATTTGTCAACAGAAATTACAATCCATTTGATCCATTGATGGATCAAAACATTGTATGCTACAAATGTAATAATCTTGGTCACAAAGCATGAGATTACAAAGATATGAAAGAAGATGCTCTTATCATAAAACCAACAACAGTATGGAAAAGGAAAGAGAACCCAAACAAGGAAGAGTGTTGATTAGCACTATTTGCTGAAAATAAAGAAGACAAATGGTACATAGACGGTGGGTGCTCAACACACATGACTATAGAACAAAACAAATTCATCAACTTAAAGAAAAGAAAAAATGGCAGTGTTGCATTTGGAAATGACTCCTCTATCAAAATACTTGGAAAAGGTGTAGTGAGTCTTGGAAGTGAAAATGTAAAGCAGAAAATGTCTTACTGGTTGAAGATTTGAAGCATAATCTCCTTAGTGTTAGTAAAATATGTGATCAGGGATACAATCTTAAGTTTGATTCCCGAAGATGTGAAATCAGAGAAGAAGACTTAGGAAGATTGGTTCTAATAGCAACAGGAAGACCAAATAACATATACATCATAGACAAATAGGAGAGAAAGAGGATTGAAGTCACACAAAAAAGCTCCAAGGACTATAACAAGGAAGGAAAGGATAAGAAGACAGAAAAGGACGATGAAATACTATTGAGTGTCGTGAGTTCAAGGGGAGCGGCCCCAAAGAGAAGAGTTACCTTTTGCCATTGATGTCAAAGGGGGAGAGAAAGATCAAGATCGTGATGACAGAGGGAGTACGAATGTTGTCATCAATGACAAAGGGGGAAATTGTTGAATGGTGTTGTCATTGATGTCAAAGTCAGTGATTGGTGATCAGCATGAAGAAGCCTATGGGTTTACTCGAAGGAATCTCCAAAGTGGTCCCCTTATGGCATAGCTTTAAGCGTGGCCGAACGAGTAGACGCTTTGAAGAAGCCCACAAGAAGCCCCGGAGGTGTAGTCAAGAAACCCCTACAATCAAGTGAAGAAGCCTACAGATGTCCAAGATCAAGATTGCAATATGGAGATTGTTGAAAGTATTGTTTGTGGTCAAATTGGATACCCTATCTTTGAGGTAAATTTTACCCTACATAACTAACTCAAATGGAAGCGCAAGTTACATGGTTGGAAAGCTTATTCCAAGACCTTTCCAACGGTATATGGAAGTCCCTCTAACTCCCTAGGAATGAGGAGATAAGAATTTTTCCGTCTAACAACCCAACCAAAGAATTGAGGACAATTCAGCCAGGTCGGCCCAAAAACTAAAAACATGGACAGAACTACTATAAAAACAGAATGGATTTTCGCATTTTTTGAGCACCCGAGCTTGTGATCTCTTAGCACAAGTTTGGTAGCGAAGGAACTAGGAGGATAAGGAGCTCTTATGAAGGATATTTTCTAGTCTTATGGTGATGTTTTGATCATTGTTGTGGGTTCACGATAGTATGGAAGGTTGATTCTTTGCACGGGGTTTTGTGGTTGTTGGGATTTATGGGTGGACCTAGGATGTCTATGTGGACCCAGTTTGATGATAATGATGTATTGTTGATATTGACAAAGACAGTGACAATGACAATGACAGGTGGATTCTTTTATATACATATTTGAGGGTGGAAGGAAGGCACAAGGAAAGAGGGTTGTAGCTTCCTTCCAGCTGAAGATAGAGAATCTAAGGAGTTGTAGCTTCCTTCATGTTGAAGCCTGTAAATTAGGGGGTTGAAGCTTCCTTCTAGTTGGAGCTGGAGAATCTTGGAAGTTGTAGCTTCCTATGAATATAGTTTTGTTATTATATAAAAACATTTCATGGATTTCCACGTAAATCTGTTATGCATTGCGTACTTCTTCTTCTGCTCTTTATTGTTTATTGGGATGCATTTATTTGATTGAAAAGTTAAAGTTTTAAGAGTGCTACATTGTACTTGATACCAATTCACCCCCCCCTTCTTAGTGTCAACACAAACTACCCTGGGCCATAGAATTTCAAGCAGCATGGTAGAGTTTTAGAATAATAATGTTATTTATTTGGCAGAAATGGAAAGATGCCATGTTTACTAAGGCACAACTTGCAAAAAGTTTTTCTTGGATGCCAATCTATACATGTGGTTCACTATGCATGCCCAAAGGTCAAGGTGGATGTGGCACACTTGCACCAGTTGTTGGAGTACCAAGGGTAGCCCCTTGCACTATGAGTGGAAAGGCCCCAGTAAATTCCCCAACCCATTTCACTTGGTCCAAACAATCATCTCAAAGATTTAACAAGAGGCCATGGAAAAGAGTTGATTGGGATGTTCATGAGAAACATAGGTGGCTTCGCAACACTCCACCATAGCACCAAAATGACACAATCCAATGACTCGTCTTTGTCATTTCAGAGATAGAAAAGCTACATGAGGAAACAGAGAAATGATGGGCGGTGGCCTGGCATACCAAATATTGAATCAGTCAATGATGGTTGGGAACCTACTCCCAGGGACAAAAACAACCCTCCTAATGCAGTTGTCATCTCTACATATTAATTTCTGTCATAAGGCAAGACTTTATCAGCTTTAATGGTTAAGTGCCAGCTGGACATTTTGGACTGTTACGGTGTCATTGGATGCCCAGGTGGTGGTTTCGTTAACTTCTATGCCCTTAGGTAGTTATAGCAGTTATTAAGGCATCTTTGGCGTGGTGTGCTTAGGCTTGTGGTGGCTGCAACACAGCACTCTTGTTTTGTTAAAAAAGCCCAGTCTGTACATTACTATTTATATTAATAGTGAAAGAAGACATTTTATACCAAAAAAAGTATATATAATGGTTAATGCACAGTGAAATAGCTTTAAAACCTGTTATTCCTAAACAGAAGAAAATGTATTTGTACAGATATTCAATTATAGTAATAGTCTTTAGCATTTCAGCATGGAATATGATAATTAATAAGGAATACACCTAACAGAAAATACAATAAATTCTTCAGGGCTAGAATAAGATACTTTTGTGAATGTTCTATACAAACAAAAATGACTCTTGCAAAGGGTTGCAGATAAAAAAATAATCAATACTATGAGCATAATCAAAGTAAAGGCGAATTGCAGTAAGTCAACTAACTACAAATTCTACAAAATCTCTACATATTAATTTCTGTCATTAAACTATCTGCACTTAATATAAGTTCGACGATTAACAAGTTTAATGTTTGTGGCGATTTGGAGTCCCAACTGTAGATGATTTTGTCATTAGAATGAAAAATACTCAAATCCTCGCGACTTGGAATGGTGAACTTAGTTTTTCAATCCTGCTGGAAACCGCAGCTTAAAAGTGCCGTGGCTTTTTAGAGAACATGGATTTGGGATTTTATCATGTAGTCTTAAAACACTCTAAGAACATTGCTTTCTAATTGTTGCAGAATGATTCTAGGGTGAACTAACTCCAAAAAATAAATATAGAAGTTACAAAATCTTAAGATCTAGCGCAAAAACTCTCTGCTACACATGGCCCCACCCCTTCAACGACAATAATGCATATGGCGTCGAATTGAATCAAAGCCACAACACTAACACTAACTATCTGGGGTACAGAAACATCAAATGAAGAAAATGACAGCACAAATAAAGAGTTCTTAAAAACTGTTGTTTCAAACAGATATTGAGATGTACCCAGATGAACTCACAATGGAATTTTAAAAGAAATGTCTGATCGTTGTGCACAACGTAAAAAACGTTCTTTTATACCAAAAATATGCAGGGCAATTAACAAAATACTTGATTGAAATGATGGCTGCTGCTACTGCTGTCCAGGAGGTGGCTGCTGTTGTTGCTGTTGTTGCTGCTGCTGACCAGGAGGCGGAGGCGGCATGCCAGGTCTCGGCTGCATGTGAGGAGGAGCACCGTACATGGGAGGAGCGCCACCGCCAGGTGGAGGAGGGGGCATTCCAGGCCTGGGAGGAGGAGGACCAGCACCGGGAGGCGGGGGCATGCCCGGTCCTGGTCTGGGGGGACCAGCTCCCATGGGTGGAGGAGGGCCTCTCATCATCTGATGGGGAGGCCCCATGGGGGGGCCTCTCTGCCCAAATTGTGGGGGAGGGGGCATCCCGGGTGGCATTTGAGGGGGAGGGCCGCCCGGCCTTGGAGGACCACCGCCGGGTACGTACTGCTGAGGAGGACGCATCATCGGGGGATGCCCCGGAGGACCTCCCTGCTGCTGCGACGAGAATGGTGGTGGAGGGCCAGGAGGACGCATTGGCATTTGGGCAGGATAAGTCATGGGGGGAGCCGAGACCTGCGGAACGGGAGGCCTTGAGATCTGGGGTTGCATCATGCCTGGCGAAGGGCCTCCCACTCCTCTGACGGGACCGGCTAAGCCCGGCTGTGCTTGAACGAGGGGCGCCGTGGGGATTCCTCGGCCCGCCGCTCTGCCTAAACCGGGGCCTGCCTGAGCTGCGCCGGCGGTCTTGATTCGCGATTCATCGGGCGGGGGCGGGCCTTCGACTGTCATGGTAACCACTTCTTCCCCACGGAGGAGGACGAGGCCGAGGGTTCGCCTCTCCTCTCGCTCTTCTTTCTTGTCTGCTGCGGCTCCCTTCTTGGGAGGAAGTCTTCTGAACTCTTCACAATCCCCCAACACCAAATTCATGTGGCGATCGAATGCCATGAATTTTCCAATCAGGTGACGCCCGTCCTGGATCGTCACCCGCATTCTGTAGTTTATGTATTGCAACATCTTCGAACTCTTCGACATCGACATTTTGACTGCCGACCGCCTCTGCTAGAGAAGGAAGACGACGATGATGAATTTCAGCCAGCCCTACTGTAATGGAACTCGGCTCTGGTCTCCCTCTCTTCAGTATAAATGAAAATGGTCGAAAGAAAGTGTTAGCGCCGCGGCTGCTTTTCTTTAAACCCTCTCTCGAAATTGTTTAAACCCTCCTCCCCTACATTCCAATACCAAAGCCCTTTTGCATAACGGTTTGTAACAACACTTCGAATGTGATTGGCCCCTATGAACGATGTCGATTAAAAAAATAATAAGTGTTACAAATCCTAATAAAAAATTATAAAGTATACCCATACATTACTCATTGACATAAAGGTATATTATGTGGAACAGGTTAAATTGCAATCGTTGTAGGAGTTAGTATTATGTATGGTATTAAGGCTAAATATTATTAAAAGTACATGATCTTACTATAAGTAGCGATATAAGTAGTGAAAGTAAAGATCACAAGGGACATTGGATAATATTTACACTTAAATTGTTTTTTTTGGCCATAGAGCAAGACCTGAAATTGTTTCAAATTGGTTAAGAGCTCGCCTTCTTTTAATGTAAGGAAACAAGTTAACATCCCAAAATTCAAAAGCCTCTAGAAGGAGTGAAAGTCTACCCCCTTATAGAYCACCAATGGGTCATTTCAGGTGGCATGGTTTTCCTTGAATAATGACAATGTGTCAATCCGCATTTGTGGATAGCAGCAAGTGGTGGTTGACCTCGATGTCAGTTGACAACTAATTTATGATGGGTTTTGCCAGCTTCTAAAGACTATCTTAAAGGTTGTACAAGGTGGACATCATTTAGTTTGTAGAGATCAATCTATCAACCATGTAAGTCACTAGGAGGTCATTGTTTAACATGGAGAAGAGTCGAATTAAGCCATCACCATTTCTCATGGAATTTCTTAACACCAATGTTGGAAGGTTTAGTGTATTTGGAACAACTTGAGGAAAGTAGTCCATTCCTCTCATACCCCTGGCATTGTCTACAAGAAAGACGCAACTCTAAGTTGCAGCACAAGGCTATAAGTCGCATTGATAAGTCAAGCATGGTCAACTCTCATAAAAGGTCATCATTGTGAGAAGGATGGACTATTTTCCACCCTTATTGATCTATAAAGCTCCATAGAACAACAAGGAGGGAGGTGGTTGCAAACAGAGGGGGAGACCACCAAATTGCAAACATGGAACACAAAGAAGTAGAAGGACTCAAGGGAACAAAACCAATAAATCACGTGTTGAGATTATTGTTAAAGGTTATCAAGTATATCATTCTAAGAATACAAGATGTAGGGGAATATTCTAGAAACCCATATCAAAAAGAAATGCACTATGATTTTGGCATAAGGGTAGATGTTGTGGTAGGTTTAATCATCCTTAACATTGGGCACTCTAGAGGATGAGATTTTGTGTGTGCTAAAATTGTGGACTTATATTCACATGTGAAGGAGATAATTGTTCTCAACATCCATAGGGAAGAGGTCAAAGGAAGCTCCAACCTAACAAAGCTTGAACAAATGAAAAATTAAATATGATTCCTTTATCAATATAATTTAAAGCTCAAAGAAGAGGGCATCAAATTAAGACACAAACATTGAGGATGTCATTATAGATGAATTAAGACACAAGCATTGAGGATGATGTCGCTATAGATGAAGGTATTATTGATGATCATGTTATTACGAAGGCAAGGACCCTTTCCAACCCCATCACCCTAGATGTTGATTGCCAAGAATAACTCTCAGGCTTACTCTATCTCAATCTATTTTCAAGAATTTCCATTATGTTAGCTCTTAGTCTATGAACTTTTATGGTTGTTAGTTTTCTTGAATATAGTGGGTTAAGAACCCATTGTTTGCTTAATAATAAACTTTCATTCCCTCATATAGACAAGGTGCTCTTAGAAAATGTTCATAATGATAATTCCTTGCCCTTTTAATGTAATAATAAAAAAATAAAGTATCCATCTTCACTTTGATCTTTTAAGCACCAATAAAATTTTGCATTAATCTCTTTTGTATCTTTGGTAATTAATAAATTCTAGATTATGATCCATATATGTTGATTTGAATAAATTATCTCCTAATGTATTAAGCATGTAGATATTAGGGTAAAACTAATGTGTAAACATTTTTTTAAAAGATCAAATAAATCTATAATAGGTGTATAATTTTTTAAATCAACATGTATTGAGTAAACCTGTATTGCAAGTTTTGTCAATATATGCATTAGCTCTCAAATGTGAATCTTAAAATTGATGCAATAACATCCTCCTCTATTTTATTATTGTAACACACCCAATCCCTTATGTATCACATTTTATCTAATACTCCCCCACTCCCACCCTCAGAGGGTGGAGGTGG
>SNQJ01S0000433.1:14580-30225 GCA_010110895.2 Picea sitchensis
AAATGAGCATGGCCTCCCTCCAACAAAAAACTTTGTGGGGCATTCAAGAAACTCTAACCACATAAACAATTTTGGAGAAACTAATCCATTGTCAATGGATCATTGGCTCCAAATGCAAGAAAGGTGTGAACAGTCACAAGAAGTGGTCGAAGAGTATGATAATGTCACTAAGCTTTATGCACACAAACCCACAAATGAGCAAATTCTAGAGATGCCCAAACATAAGGGAATTATTTACCAAAGGAAAGGTAGAGAAGTTGCAAGCAAATCTCAAACAAACTTTCCCATGGAAATCACTTCCACCATCGGATCTATCTATTGATTTAGGGAGTTGGATTTCAAATGCTAAAATATTGGTTCCAATATCATACCTTCTGAAAAATCCTTCACAAAAGGAAAAATTACTCAAAGCAATAAATGTTCCTGATAGTAAAAAAGTTGTAAAAAGTCAAGAGGTAGATAAGAATAAGGAAAAGGAAAAAGAACTATAGAGACCACCAGTTGGTTTTAAATCCACAGTAGAACTAAGGAAGAGAATCCCCTTTTCTTCGTGTCTCTAGAAATAATGATCGCTAATAAGATAACTGTATGTATGATTCATGAGCTTCATCCAACATTATTACTAAAGGAATCATGCAAAGACTAGGGCCTCCAAACTTACAAGGCCCCCACCAACAACATAATGTGTGTGCCATGGATTCCAAGGAAGTTGAAACCCTTGGGATTATCATAACCGCGATAGGGACATTCCGAAAGCTTACATAGGATATTCAAAAGTTGTGGAGTATGTACCCCACCCAGCAGTTAAAGATATCCTTGGACAACAATATTGCTTGGGGGTCAGAGGAAAGTGTGTTTTGAAAATACAAGAGTATGATCTAAAGATAAAACCCACCAAATTAATCAAAGGTCAAGGATTAGCTCAAAATGCTAACCAAAGGTAATGAACAAGATTTGGACCTAGTCTCTCAAAACAAACAAGCTAGGCTAACTTTTATCTCCAAACTTCAAAAGGTTAGAACAAATTTAATGGTATAAGCCGATATCATTTTCTCCCTTTCTAATCTCACATGCCCTAGTCTTGATTGGTCACAAGAGAAGAGCACTGAGATTTTCAAAGGCGTTTCCTGGCATTGTATTATTCAGGATGGATTGGGTGGAGGAACCCTGATGTGGTAGTACTTAGATGTGTTGATGAGATTGCGTCCAAAAGACTCTTGGTTGATTTTCATTCAGATTTTGTGGTGGGTACTTTGGTGTACCAAAACCACGTACCCCACAAAAATCCCGCTAGCAAGTTACCACCGGCCTACTATATTTCAGATGTGCACAAAATGGTCGTGGGTTGTCACAGCGTCGCTTGTTTCATCAGCGTATTTTGGCACAATGTTTCCATTACGCCTGGTATGGTGGGAAGCCCCCTCAACAATGGGGCTTGATTTTCATTGGTCGCCCAAAGATAATTCAAGTAATGGCTATACTTGGATAATCACGGCAACTGATTATTTCACTAAGTGGGTAGAAGCTATACCCACCAAGTCGGCAACCGATAAAGTGGTCATGGACTTTCTTGAAGACAAAATTATCACTAGATTTGAGGTGCCAGCAAAAATAACTACCGATAATGCCAAAGCCTTCAGCTCCACAGAACTATCCTCATTCTGTTTCAAATATGGCATTATATTGTCCCACTCATCAAATTACTATCCTCAGGGTAATGGCCTTGCTGAGTCTAGTGACAAGAACTTGATGACAATTCTCAAGAAAACCGTTGGGGATAACAAAAGATCATGGGATAATAAGATCAAGTTTGCACTTTGGGCTGACGGAATCACGAAGAAAAGTTCAACAGGGAAGAGTCCTTTCGAATTGGTTTATGGCCTAGATGTCACTTTGCTAGTTCACCTCAAACTTCCAATGTATCAGTTTGTCCAAAAGTATGGCTTAGACGAAGATTTTCATCAAAACAGGATTGATCCGATAATTGAGTTGAATGAAAACAGAAGAAAAGCCCTTGATCAAAGCATAAAAAATCAGGAAAAGATAAAAAGAACCTTTGATAAGTCCTCAAGACAGAGAGATTTCCAGGTAGGTGATACGGTCCTCCTATGGGACAAACGAAGAGAGAAGTCAGGAAGCCATGGCAAGTTTGACAGTTTATGGGCAAGGCCTTATATTATCCAGGATGCAGCTGGAAAGAACTTTTTTGTCCTAAGCAGATTGGACAGTGAGAAGTTGCCACTACCAGTAAATGGTCAACTTCTCAAGATCTTCTTCAACAAAATCATCTGATGTCCATGGGACATCTGTTGTATCATATTCTCTAAAACCCTATCCTCTGTACTTTAAATTCATTTATTTCCTGTACATAGTTTATTTTTGTAGAATATTGTACATAGTTCAAATTTCGTTGTACATAGTTTATTTTTGGTAAAATATTTGTATATACATGTATATTATTTCCGCAGCTCATGTTTAGTGTTGGATTTCATATATGGACATGTTATTGACAAAATTTTGGTGAATGCAGGTCATATGATTCTAGATTCTCGTACGCTTTCCTTTAAAGAATAAAAGATCAAACACACGCCCCCATATGGAGCCAATGTTATCCATCAAAGTTGCACTAGGATGGACTTCCAGCGAGCCGCCAAAGTTTGAACATCATTTGTTCAAAATGCAGAGTTCAGAAGTTCAGTCGGTCGTAAAGACCACGTTTTCTCTTTACATTTCCATAAAAAATTGTAATAAGAGATGTTTGCATGATGAACTTGTAAAAGGTGTTAGCCACCTTAAGTCCTAAGTGTGAGTTATACTCTAGAGTGTTTTTTCACTTACTAATTATATTTTGCCGTTTTCAAGCAATTTATAATTTATAAGTTTTTTCACTCAATTCCTCCAGAGCTGGAGTATATGCCCATGGTTAGGCTTGAGCATGGATCTAAGCCTAGTGTCTAATGTATATTACCATGATAAACATTTTCCTAGAGTCTTATGGAAATGTACTAAGTCCCCCTTAGGTTTTTTTAATTTTTCAGTAAATTAAAAAATTGTTAGAATTCGGCAATTTTTAATTTAAAAATAAAGATGTATTAAAAAAGTGGTACTAGGAGACTAAATAGGCCATGGGGATGCTCATTTTTTGGACCTAGAGCACCCATATTACCTAAGTACCCACTTGTTTGAGTAAAATTAGTGATTTTAATCACTTAAAATTAATTTTACTCTCAAAAACCCAAAAAAGTCAAATAAAATCAATAAAAAATCAGCAAGGGCAAAAATAAAGAAACATGTGGGGACATGTTTGAGTTAAAGTTAAAGCTCCAAAAGGCAAGGTGGCAGCAAGGGATCGATTCTTATTGGTCAAAGGCTTTGATTGTGGTATGTATGGTGGAATAACAACTTGTGCTCAAAGAGGAGGTGTGCAGCTCTCCTTTGAGGTGGCGCATTTCCCAAGGAAGATTCTCCTCTAATGTATGACTCAACCTTCTCCTTCACCAAGTGGAAGCTCCATGCTACTTGTCATGTGGGGAGAGCTACAAGTCGTCCCACCCACTCTTCCACTTGTCCCAAATCAACAAACTCACCCCTCAAAAGTGTCACACGCATTTACCTTGGGAAGTGCACCCCTCCTTGTATAAATAAAAGGTTTCTCTCCCATTGTTAGCTAGTTGGAGCTTGGGTGAGATGCTTGCTATTGTAATCGGTATATCATTTCTATTTGAATAAAAAAGGCTTTGGAGGCTACTTGATGGTGTAGAGCTATTGTGTGTGGATCATCTATGTGTATGGTGTATATGAGGTATATGTTTTGTTGATTATTTCTTGCAATTTCTTTTGGTAAATCTTGGCCTTGTAAGGGGAGCTATCTCTCAATAAGATAGAAGTAGGAAGCTTGCTTGCTTATTGTTTCTATTGTCTTATATATGCTAGGTAGTTTGATGTGCATGCTTATTTTGTTTAATTCTCATGCTCTCAAATTCTTCTAAATTATATGACACCAATGCAGTTAATCACTTTGCAAGAAGTTTGAAGTTGTGCAGGATATCTCATTTGAAGGAGAGGCTAAGCTAGCTTGTTGCCCCCTCATTCTTCAAAATTTGTGGTCAAGTAACATAGTCCCTCCACTCTCCATCGAAACAGGAAACTCCATTGCCCAAGGGTTCAAGAAAATCAAGCATTTCTTTCTTCTCTTTCTCTTCAAATTCTACAATTTTGGTTACTTGTTCTAAACATACATAAAGTAAAAGGTTGTTAGTTTCTAAGATTGAATATCCCATTTACTTTATGTACTTCAAAGCAAGTAGTTTAGATCTCAAGTTCTAAAGAAAGATTCAACTAGATCTAGCTTGCTTCTTTTCATCTTTAGTCTCAATCTTTTCGGTAATTTTTTAAAGGCTAAAGATAGGTGTTTTCCAAGAGCTTAATTTACATATTTGAGCAAAGCTCACTGTCTTTATATTTCTGTTTTAGGACAGCGAAAAGAATAGTAAGAAAAGGGCTTTATTTACTTAGTTTAAATCCGGAATTTTGCTAGTTTGTTGTAGAATTTAACTTAGAATTTTTTGTAGATTTTTACTAATAACCCAAGACACTTCCAAAGTGTTTTTGGGCATCTTTTGCTATCATTTGTTCGCTGTTTTGTGCAGGTTGACGAACAGATAGGAAGAAACTATGTCTGTTTTGGGCGGATTAGGAGCATCCGGGACCCCCAGGAGCACCTATTTTACTTAATAAACCTTTGTAAAGCATTGTAAAGACTTGTGAACCCCGTAATGAATGGTCACAAGTCACTTCCATAAAGTCTCGTGCAAATCATTAATAAAATCAGTGGGACTACAAGTTCCTGCTTTTCATTCCCCTTGGGGGAACGGTGTTTCGGTGGTGGTGTCAATTTTTGCAAGTTTTAGCTTAGATTTGATTTTGCATATTTAAAGTAAGCTAAAGTAATCTTTAATCCATCTCAAAGCACAATCAATCAGTTTAGATTAATTTTTCCATTTTACAAAGTAGAACAGTAATTGCTATATTAGTTTTATTTTCCACAATTTCATTTTGGCAAATAAACCATCCCCTTAGCGACCTCGCAAGAGCCCTGGTCAGTGTGGATCTAGTAATAGGCCTCACATTTATTCTATTTGTCATAAAATAAACAAATTCCCCTCAACTCACAGTGCGGTTCCTGACCCTTCCAGTTGCGAGCTAGTCTCGATCTGCTGGGAGTAAGTTCATACACGTTGTGCTGGTCAATGGTTGATAGTTTAATTAGGACAACCCCCAAAGTAGTTAACTTAATGCGCGGGAAAACGCCCCAAAGTAGTTAACTTAATGCACGGGAAAACGCTTTGAATTGACCTGAGAAGTAAGGTGGGCCATCTCGGGACCTGGCTTTCCACCAATTTTGGACATCTAGTACCCTTTGAGGAGTTTTACTGGTGAGACCATTGGGTTTCGTGCAAAGCTCTTTTCGCTAGTTTTCAATCAAAGAGTTAACCTCCAAAGAGGCTCAAACCATTTCATTAACTGAACTTTAATTTATCCTAATAAAACACATAAACTACATTGCCCACGATTCACTTGTTATAATCGGAGTCTCAATTTTTCACACTCAAAGAAAGCCACAAGCTTCATTTCTCAAGTTTGGTTTGGTCTATTTAATTTGAATGAAAACTTGCACCTAACATTTGTTTCTCAATATCCTTTTGATGAAAGTGTATGCTTATTGATTATATATCATAGTGAATGTTTATTTCATGTTTTAATCAGTTTATGGTTGATGGTTTAAAAAAGAAATAATAAACTCCTAGATTTCACGGCGTACTTAATAGATCAAGCCATGTATATTTTGTTAGGACTACCCCTTGCTTCTGCTAGGAGTTGGCCTAGACGGAGAGTTGAGGATTAGGTATGCTAATCTTTAACCTCACTGTCCAAGGACACACCGAAAGGATTGAAGATTTCTTCATGTCTCCTGCATATGCAACAGATCCGTAATGAATACAAGAATAAGAAGTTGTACTAGCTATATTTATTTCAACAGGTAGTGATCATGTACCAAGGTCCTTCATCTCTCAATTCAGAAGCCAAATGCATTGTATCTGGGGTCAATAAGGATTTCAAACCAAAGAGAATAATCAACATATATGACCAAAATCAGGCATTCGTCACCAACATGTTGTAGTATAGGTTTGGATCGACAAAACTTTTTTTGAATCCCAAACTCATCAGTTTTCCATCAATCCTTTCATACCATGCTCGAGGTGCCTGCTTTAGTCCATACAGGATGTTCTTCCAACCCGCATTACTATGAGACTCTTTCATGTATCAATCCATTTGCATGTTCTCGATGTAAACTTTTTCATCAATCTCAACATTGAGAAAGGCTATCTTCACAACCATCTGATGGGGCCTCCGGCTCCATGGATGTTGTGCAATGACAAAATGGATGGAAGTGTATCGAAAGCATCGTGAGCAAATGTCTCACATAATTCTATTCTCCACCCCTGAGAGATATTCCTCTAGCCACAAATCTCGCTTTGTACTTCTCCACACTTCCATCAATGTAGATGTTTGATCTTCTAAATCCACTTGGAAGTCACTACATATCCTTCCGTGTCGAACACATCCCACACATCATTCTTAATGAAGGACCAATACTCTTCGGTCATGGCACCTTGCCAAACCTAGTGACCTGCTGCTTCTCCATGAAAACAAGGCTCAGAATCAAATTTCAATGATGTGTCCTATGGTCAAACATAGCTCAAAATATTTGTATCTCTTGCTCTCTCTTGAATGTACCTCATAAGTTGCATGTCCCTCAGCCTCCTACAGAGTCTATCGAGAAAAAGAAGGCCTTTTATTCCCTACTACAAAATCTCTCGGCATATCAATTGGAACAACTGGAATAATTTCTATCTCCCTATGAAATGTTGAAAGGGGAGAAGGCATTGTCTCTTCCTTCTTCTCACCGTCAATCTCAGATGGAGATTATTTGACTTTCTGTAGGCTATATTTTCCTCAAAGGTGACATCTCTGCTAACTTCGATTTGTCTCTGACTAGGGATTTAGATCTGGTATGCCTTTGAAGGTTCATTGTACCCCACAAATGAATCTTCACTGGCTAGTCTAGCTTGGTCCTTTCTCCTTGGGTACAGCATATTGGTCACCCAAATACCCTGAAGTGTCCAACCTCCGGCTTTACTCCGGTGAAGGCTTCATCGGGAGTCATATTCTTTAGAATCTTATGAGGACTCTTGTTTTAAGCGTACACATTTGTCATGGATGCCTCTGCCCAGATAATCATAAGTAGATTATGATCATGTAGCATTGCTTTGGTTTCCTCGATGATAGTTCTTTTCTTCCTCTATGCAACCCCATTCTCAAGGAGGGTTATAACGGTGTACTCACTCTTGATCTCTGTCTCAATATAGAAATCACTAAAATCCTTGGAGGAGTACTCTCCTCCATTATCTAAACTCAACACCTTGATCCTCCTCCATCAGAAGTTCTCAACCTGAGCTTAAACTCTTGAAATATCACAAGGACTCCATCCTCTTGGTCTTCAAGAAGTAAATCCATTACTTCCAAGAGTGATCATTGATGAAGAGCATGGATAGTAATAATACAATTATCCGCTCAAGGAAGCAACAGCCATGGGACCACACACATTTGTATGCAAGTCCACATCCCTTGATCTATTTGTCACTAATTTAAAGGACCCCTTGACATTTTGCCAAGAGCACAACCTCTGAAATGCCATCATGCTCGATATGTATCTCTAGAAGGTTTGTCACCATTTTCCCAGAGCGGAAGGGCTCTATAATGTAAATGAGCAAATTCCCAGGCCATAACCTGCTCAAGCTGATAGTATCGCGGTCAAGGCCTGGACTGCTCTAGTCAAATAATCTGTACAAAATGTTTTCTTAACCACCACCCAAAGTGTAATCCATGTGAGTTTCATGCCATGCAAGAACTTTTTCCTTCAGAGAAAGTAACCTTGTGGCCTTTAACCTCTAAGGCAGAAACAAAGACAAAGTTCCTTTTCATCCTAGGTACAAATAATACTCATCGAGTAAATGATTATCTTCTCGATTTGAATCATCCGTCTTCCATTCTTCATCGGGTTGTTGTTGTTGGTAGAGTCTTTCTATCAATTCAATAGGTCACTCTCTTCTCTAGAGTGATGTGTAATCTGACTTCCAGGAGATGAAGTTGCTTTTGACCCATCAAGCCTTTCTTCCACCAAAGTTTTGTTCCTATGGCTTTGCAAGATTCTTCTATTAAATTCCTAACGGCTAGGCTTGAAACCCTAGCTTCGGGAAACCTGTCGGTTGAAGAATAGAAACCTAGGTTTTGTTGGATTTATAACTGCCAACAATAAGCCTTTGAGAGTCAAAAGAACCCTAGTGAGCTTGTGTAAATTCTGGTACTGATCTCAAGTAAACCCTAGAGGCTAAAATTCTAAAACCCTAGTTTAAAATCAAACCCTTTAATTTATGATCCCAGAGCTGCAGGAGGTGCGCTTGGTTCAGGCTGTACCTGCCTGTGCAAAAATTAGGCCCAACATTCAAGGGGAAAGGCTAAAACTAGGCTTGACAAGGAAATGAAGGGGTCAAGTGGCAATTGTAGCAGAAGATGGCTAGTTATTCAATTGCTTGTGTAATGGCTCTTCAGGAACACTATTCTGATACCATGTTGAAATTTTAATGATGGTTGAAGCACATGTAGTTTCTTTTCACTTTAGCATGAACTTGAACCATAAACAATGCAACAATACAATATACAATAGCTGCAGAATCCAAGATCACAAGAAGAACAGCATACAAGAACGACAAGAAGTTATCCTGGAAACTCCTTCTCAATCAAGGGAAAACCCAAAGAATGCTTTGCTATAGAGTCAAGAAATATCACCTTTTCACCACAAACCCTGTTGCATGGCAAGAGGAAAGTTTCTATGACCAAGAAAGTTAGCACCTAAGAGAAGTGCGCACTAGCCCTACAAGTAGGTGTTGAGAGAATGAAACAATAGTGAGTGAGTGATCCACAATGGGGACTAACTCTTATTTATACATGACCTAGAACATCAAATGGATGTGTCCATTGGCACAATAGGGTCGACTTGTTAACTTCGAAATAGTAATTAATTCCTACACAATATTAATTATCTCATGGTAAATGACTTGTACACTTTACAATACAAATTAGGGCTTTACCAAAGTCTTACTCTCTTTGACAATATAGCAAGGGATCTCACTACTATCCTCTAGTGCTCAGCCAATAGGGACACGTCCACCTATGCTCAGCCACAAGGATTTCCACATCTCAACAGATCAATTCAACTAAGTCCATAGGAGTACTGTCTAGAGAGCCATCTCAAGTCGACTCAACTAAGTCCATAGGAGTCCAACAAGAGACCATCTCAAGTCATTTAAACTCAGTCCAGAGGAGTACAAAGAGACCACACCCTCAACTCACCCAGAGTGAATATGACTTCACCCATCACATGGTCGTTTCAATAAAATCGCCTAACTGATTCCATAGAGAACTGAGAATGTCTCATGAAGCCGCAATCATCAACATTTAATCGCTCAAAATCAATTTCTCTCACAAAAGACAATTAAAAGGGAAAAAAAAATCAAATAAAATCAGCAAGATATTTGGGAAACATGTTTAGACATGTTTTCCTTTGTGTCTTGAGTGTTAGAGAGAGGTGACCAGCTATCTCAAGTGGAAGGCAAGTTCTTTTGAGTAGGTTGCTAAGGTGGAGATCCCAAAGTTGGGATCTCCACTCAAGGATGAGATGGCGCATTTAGAGAGGAGAGGCATCAATCCCAAGAGGGATGACTCGTTCTCCAACCACCACTCACATGTATGCACTCCCACTCCCACATCTCCTCTCCCATACAAATACTTAATCCATGTAGATGTGGCATTTCACCACATGCTCATCAAGTGATGTGCCCTCTCCAATTGGCATGTGCACTAGCCTTGGGATTATCACCCATTGTGCTATAAAAGCAAGTCGACCTCTCCTTTCTTGGCTAATGGGAGTTAGACCAATGCTTGATGTAATGATTGTTTTCAGCCGGATCTAGAGGAGCTTGTTGGCATCCATTACTCTTCCAAAACTTTCAAGACATTCTTCCCTCTTCTTTCCATCAAAGAGACCCCATTGCCCAAGGAGTTCCAAGCTCAAGCAAACGATCTCTCATTCACAAAATCTTTCTTTCTTTCGGTTACTTCTATTGCATGCACTAGTTGGATCTAATTTTGAATTTCAAAAGTTTAATTTTAGTTCTTTCTTGGTTTGCATGCATTCTTATTTAGATCTAGATTTATTTTTCAATATCCAAAAAGCTATGTTATCCCCGATACCTAGGGATAACTAGAGATCATGTCTCGAGGCCCACATGGTCCTAGACATGGAGTGCAGAGCATTGATCTATATGCCCCTTGAGGGCCCATCTTTCTTCTCACCATATACTTGTCCTACAGCATTAGCCTACTCCACCGCCTCGGGCTTGCATCAGAAAAGGCTCTTGCCCATGAGGTAATTGGTCCTAGGTATCATGGTATGTGTCATATTTGATCATTATAACCTTCTTATGCATGCATTAGATCTCTTTCTATTTCAGATAACCGCTTGGACCTTACACCAATCTACTTGACCATTGCTGGGGTAATTGATGGGGTAGCTTTAAAGGTTGGCACTACGTGGGTTTTGGTTAGCCACCAAGGGGTTTGAACCATCAACGGCCTCCCACCATATTATCACTTCACATCTTAAAACCCCACTCATCCATCCCATTCCCTAGTTCGGCCATTAGGATAACCATGCAGGTACATCTTGCCTTAGGTAAGAAGGGGCTATAGGCCTAGAAGGTAAAAGCAGTCGGTAAAGATAAAAGCCATAGGAATGAAAACCTAGAGATGCTTCG
This sequence comes from Picea sitchensis, assembly GCA_010110895.2. Taxonomy (NCBI): domain Eukaryota; kingdom Viridiplantae; phylum Streptophyta; class Pinopsida; order Pinales; family Pinaceae; genus Picea; species Picea sitchensis. The sequence goes on from SNQJ01S0000433.1 coordinate 25,518, forward strand.
CTACTGTGGGATCCCCGAGAAGGAAACAAAAGACCTCTCGATAAGAAACTTCAGGGACCCCTGCTATCCCCCATATCTAGGGACAACTAGGAGATACCAGTGTCTCGAGGCCCACATGGTCCTAGACATGGAGTACGAGAGCAGATTGATTCTGAGCATGGCCCCTTGAGGGATCTTTTCTTCTTTTCGGCCAGACTTGTCCTGTCAGCGGTACCATCCTCCATCACTACTGGCCCGGGCTAGCCAGAAAGGTTTCCTTGCTCCATGAGGTAATTGGTCCGAGTAGTATCATGGTATGTGTCATATCCGATCATATAACCTTTCTTATGTATGCATTTTGATCTCTTTCATTTCAGATAATCGCTTGGATCTTACACTAACTAATTTGACCATTGTTAGTAATTTGATGGGCTTAGCAAGTTGGTATTCATGGGTTTTCATAGCCACCAAAGGGGCTTGCAGAACCATCACCGCCTCTCATATCATCATCACTTCCTTTTTCATCTTAAAACTCCCCACTCCACCATCTCATCTTAGTCTAGCCATTAGGATGATCATCTGGGGTACATCTTGTCTTATGGGGAAGAAGGCTAAAGGCCCAGGGGTAAAAAGCAGCTGGTAAAGATAAGTCATAGGAAAGTGAAAAACTCTAGAGATGTTACCAGAGGATCCCCGAGAAGGCAATAAAAAGCTCTCATAAGAAACTGAGGGACCCTAAGAAAATGATAAATAAATAAATGCAAGACCTACTAAGAGGATGGGAGTTCCATCACGAGCCGGCCCATTATGTTCATATAGGTATTTATGTATGACATTGCCATCATCCGGGTCACTCAAACTGTGCAGCGTTGACTCCTTAGTTGTATGTACAAAGGAAGGGGGGTTCAATAATGAGCCAAAATTTTATCATTTCAAGGAAGATACTAGTGTGGGTAACTGGCCACTGCCACCAAGCCAAGGCAGTCCTCTCTGTCAAGGCTTGTAGTAAAATGCAAATAAAGAAAGATAGGCAATAAGGGCTTTTGTAAATTGCATTACGATTCTGCACAGCCCTACAGTAAGCACCCACAAAAATCCATCAAATTTCTAGGTCTGACTATGACTAGACATCCCTAAAACCACAACACATCACTATACATGGTTTGAACGACCCTTTGTGAAACTTTTTTCTTGTGGGTATTAGCCCAATAGGTTGCCCTTCTTTGTTTTCCTTGTTTTTAAGTGGTGGGTTTGTGTAGGGTCTTTGAGCTCTTAGAAGATTTGTTAGGATGTCATGGAAGGCGTTTGATAATTTAATGATGAGATGTGATTACATTGCTATGATGTCTTGACTGATGAGCCTGAGGGCGTAGCCTTTGATGTGCGTGACCATACCCGACGATGTGTACTAGAGGATCGCTGCACATGGGGAGATAACATCGACCTCCATGTAATAAGAGCCCATCAGATGGACGCTGGGATTGCAGAGGGGCAAAAGACAGGGTTTGTGACGAGCCCCTTGCACAGAGAGAAGAGGGACGCCCTCATCGATCGCTTTGCTAGGGATCATGGCTTATGGGGATCAGCCTCAAGTAGCACATGGGACATGGACCATGATGGAAAGGACGCCACCGCTGATAGTTGGACGACTCCTAGAGCATGTGGCAGCATGCTATTTCTTGGGCACGTGTGATGGAGCCCCGTGAGGGCAACGCTGTTCATTGATGGTTATCATGCTCCTCGAAGGGCTAACGCCTCCCTGAAGGTCGCTTCCTTCATTTCTTTCTCTACTATTTTGATGACATTTTAGCATGTAAAAGTGACAAATGATTTAAAATTGTAATGTTATCTTTGGTCGGCTATTTTGTTGACCTATTTTGTAATTCTAAGGTCAAAAGATCATATAAATAGAGTGATCTCTTCATTTTTATCATAACATAACTTGCTCATTTGAGAGGGTGATTTTTTAGCTCTGTTCTTGGCTTATTGTCTCTTAGAGTGTATGAACCTTGGGAGGATTATTTTTTTGGCAAAGTGGTGTTTTATGCTATTGGAAGGTTTACAACTAGGGAATGGTTATCGCTTCTTCATGATCTTGTAAGTGTTTTTCATCAAAACTTCTTGAGTGAATGGTTGATGTTTAACATTTGCATTAATTGTTATCTTGTTGTAATTTGCTTAATCTTTAAACCCTAGGGAGCCAACAAATAGCTATACAAGTAGGTCGTGGTTTTATGTCCCCATGGCATGAGCTTATAGCCATTGGATTTTGAGAGGCTGTTTAGCCTGTAACATAGCTACACTAGCCATCTCTTTACTTGAGCTGCTTTAAGCATTAAATTGAAGAAAAAGAAGGCGTCCTAGGCCTAATTGAGTTGTTAACCTAGGGTTTCCTAGGGTTTGAAAAGCCTTGTCTTCTAAAAAATACTTTTCAGCCATAGGTTTATGTTTCTAAGCCAGCCGTTTTTGCTAAGGAAGCTTCAAAGAAAGGAGGAAAGCCTAGGTCTAGCTTTAGCTACACCTAGGTAAGTCTTTTCCTTCTTAGGGTTTAGGCTATGCTCACCTTAGCAACAATTGACAAAACCCCAGCTCTCTTGTCTTTGAGTTTGGATCCTTCCTAAACCACTAGCTGTCTCACTTCAAGCTGACTCCATTTAACCCAAGGCACTAGTCTAGAAACCCTTGCTTGAGCCTGTTATGCCTTTAACTCTTTCAAACTACTTCTAAATTGCAAACCCTAACTAACCTAGCGTCTAACCCTAGCTAGTTTTAGGACTAACCCTAAGCTGATAACGTTTGGCCTTATTTGAAATTCGCTTGGATAGAAAGGTGCGGCCTTGTTATCCCTTCATAGCCGTGGATTTGTTTTATTCTTTTGCTGGTTGAATTTGTCAAAACGTCCATCCTTGGCTAGCTAACCTGCAGACAACAAAAATTATATAGGTGACGTCATATGATTTGATCTCTTGTTTATGCATGCAACGTTGTGACACTTTTTCACCTATCTTAATAAGGCATTGAGTTAATAATTGCATCTTACATGCTTATTGATGAAAACGTTCTACTCCTTGTCTTTCAAATTTGTTTGATTCTAGGGCTGACGTCATCTTTTGCAGCAGCAATATTGCTTGTGACGTCAAGCTCTCTTTGACCCTAATTTGAAGTATAAAAGCTTTGTAATTTGATTGGCTTTGAGGCATAGTTTACCTTCTTGAACTTATATGCAAAACGTTTGCCTTTTGCCCTTCTAAAACTTGAACAAACTAGGGCTGACGTCACCCATTTTCTGCATTTGTGACGCAGCAAACATTGTCTATTATGAGCAGATCTGATTTATTGCATTGACATTTAATACAAGGCCTAATATTGAACATTGAATGCTTATTATCTCTTGATGTACTTATTGAAGAAGTGATTTTTGTCTTTGTTTTGATAATCATTGACTTCGTCAATAATTATATCTATTTATTGCTCATATATATTTTTGAAGATAGTCATTGATTTCGTGAAGTATTAACCTACTGCAAGCATATTCTAGTCTTCTTTGTTTTGTCTCGCAAACAGGTGCATCTTCAGTGGATACTTCTACTTGACCATCTCTTTTGGGCAGCAATCTGTGAAAGGGAACTTATTTGACTTGGCCTTTTACCCTTTAGCCTTTCTTTAACCCAGATTGCCTTAGGGACGTCTCCCTTGGACTAGCCCTCCTAAATAGAAAGAGCCCCCCATCGAGGTGACAGTGGGTGGGGAAGCTCCTGTTATGCCGGTTTCAAGCCCTGACTCAAGCTCTCTAGACCTTTCCTACAAACCGTGCGATAACAGTACCAACCTTACCTCTGAAGATAGTACACCACCACAATAGAAATAGGTCCTGAATGATATGCTCAGTTAAAGGTTCAATTCATGATCTATCAAAGATCTTTATGCCAAAGGTTGAAGGAAAATTTCATGCCACCAAGGTTAGGGTTACTGGAACAAAGAAAAACTCAGCAAGACCAAAACCCCTTTCAGCCAAAACTTTATTTAAGAAAACCCTCGGATCTCTACTCACAGGACTGTGAGTAAACCCTTGTTCCAATAGTGGACAGAGTATGAGCTTTTCAATTAGTGACTCTTCAGAGATACCCTAGTATGAGGGCACTACAGCAGACTAGTGGAAAGTCACAAGCACTCACAGCTCACACGATGAAGATCCAAATAAAGACAAGGGATAAGACTTAGACTGCAGATCTAAGGTAGGGTTGTACCCCTTGATAGGATGATCCTTACAACTCTTGTAACCACAGCAAAAAGAAGGGACGCGGCACCCCCCCACACAGCAGCTACAAGACAGGAACGGCAGCCTACAGGAGACTATAGCAGACTGCAGTAAATAGGACACCCGCGGCTACAGCAGATCACAAAGGAGGTTGCGGCTAGGTCACTCCAGCAGAGGACGCGGCACCTTAACCAAGGAAAGGATCACGGCAGGCTTGAACAGCGAAGAGAAATACTCCAAATGAATAGGTCGCACCATACTACAGATCACAACAGCAAATGACTGAGGCTGCCAACAAGAAGACTCCCCACGCTAGCATAAGTAGAATGAATGTATGTTTGTCTAGAAGAGGGTAGGGTCTATTATATAGTAAAAGGTTAGGGCAAGGTTAGGGTTTAGGGTTAAGTTAAGTTGTAATAAAAGTCACATGTTTAAATTATAAATTTAACCATGTGACAAGAATCATAACCC
>SNQJ01S0000433.1:30235-44133 GCA_010110895.2 Picea sitchensis
CCCTAGGGGGGCGTAACTTTTTGGTGAGGAGAAGGTGTAAAGGGTTAGAATAGGTTGGAAAAGGTTGGGAGGGTTATGTTATGCTTAGGGGGTCTCTCTCTAACCTTTATTCCATCATTTTACATCCTCCTAACTCATTATTATAATTTTACATTTTTGCCATGTTTGGACTTCAGCAATTAAAATTGTTGTTTTAGACTGATTGACACTCCGGGTGGACAAACCCATGGCTAAAGTTGTCTGACTGAGCTGAAACTTGGCCCATGGATGTGGGGGGTGCTATTCCATTTCTTTTGAGCACAAATACCCCTATCAAAAGTCCAAGGACCTAGTTTTTACAATTATTGCTCAAAAATAATTAATTAATTAAATAATTAAACCTCCAAACTTAGGGAAATTTAATTAAAAATTAATTAATAAAAAAAAACTATACTAGACTCTACGGAATTCCGCAAAACTTTCTAAGATGTCTTGCATGGTCATTTACAATGATTCCCTATAATAGTTACCAAAAGATAAACCCACTAGAACGTCGTTCACCACTTTGGAGGAATTACTGCAAGTGTGAGGGAAAAACTCAAGGGAAATCAATAAGGCTAAAAATCCCAATTGATAACCTGAGGATAAAAAACCCTCGGTGAAAGAAACTCTCCCAGTGAACCAATCCCAAGGTAACTGACCTAGACATGACTCATGCAGACCTATTACATTATTAACCCACGCAGGGGTGCGGAAATTCCAGTTACAAAAAGAAGTGTTGGGGCCAAACATGCCATGCAGAACCAAAAGTCTTCGACAAATGAGCATCTGATGATGCATCTCTCCATGGCACATGGAGTTGACCACCTGTGTTGGAGAGGCGGTCAACACGGCCCAGAGGTAGATTTCAGCTGCTATAAAAGAATAAGAAAATGATGCTAAAAAGAGAGTGAACATAACAAATAAGGACCACCAAAAGCTGGTCCAACTTGAACTTTACTCATCCAGTGCTCACCCCAGTCCCAAAAGTAATGCTAAATCTTGGAAACCCTTAAAGGGGGGCCCTCAAATTTGCAAATTATAAATGAAAGCGGGGATTGGAAAGATGGCAAAAAGGGCTTTGGAAAAAGGTGGCACACAAATATTGGGTAACTCAAGAGCAAGTGCACCCTTTACAAAGGCACCCATAAGTGAGACAATACGAACCCTTGTATGTTGAGGACCCCACACCTAGAAGTCTTGCCCCAATCCACCTCACACTCACTACATGACTTGGATAGGTTCCTCTCGGGAAACATCCCTTGACTTGGGGATTGGCTTACTAAATAGGGCACCATGACACCCCTCCCATACCTAAACTAGGAAAAAATTATAAGGTCTTTAAGCATTTGTTTAATTTGAAAAGGGGTGTTTGTTGCACATGTTTGGGTGGTTCTTGTATTAGATATGGCTTACTTGGCATGATTCTTATGACTTGTGGACACTTGGAGGGTGCATCTCTTTGTCTTTGCAGGACCTTGCCCGATGAACAAGTATTCCTGGGGAGATGACTTCGTTCAAACCTCCCTGAGGACTTTGGAGCCCAATGATGGATGTTAGACCCCACGTCTGGGGCACAGGAGATGATGGACATTACACCTTGAGGATGGAGGGCGTTGCCTTTGGAGGCACCTTGGCATGACTAGATGATGATCTCCCACCATTTTCCACTTGGATGTTGGCATTTGAAGGCCTACACGTCACTTGCCTAGCTCATCATGTCACCCTTGGAAGGCTAGGGCTTGATGGAGATGGTTCCATAGATGGTTTTATGGAGGAGGACACTTGGCACGACACTTTGGCACTAGATGGCTTGATGTATGGCCTTGAGAGGCCCAACGTTCCACCTTACAACCTCAACATCACCTTCCTAGAGCTCAATGTCACCCCCTTAGGGCATGACATCACCCTTCTAGGGTTTTATCTCATGTAAAATTTAAATTTTGTAAATTAAAAGGGGCAAATTAAGAAGTAGACTCCCTTGTGAAAAGACATGACTTTTCAATTGAGTCTTTCATGGTTAGGATTTCCCATATAAATATGGCTAACCAAAGACTCATTTTATCATCACACTTTGCTCTCACACAAGTGAGAAGTGGTCTGAAATTTTCTCCCTTTTTGGGGTTATTGGTCTCTTTTACTCATGCACTAGGCCTTCGAGGACAATTTTGGATATCTCTTTGTTGATTTTTGGAGGAATTTTCTACAATTAGTGTTTGCTCTTGTCATTGTCTTGGTGAAGTAAGTAAATTTCTGCAATTTTCATGTCATTAATGTTTTATTATGAATTTACCTGTTCATATTGTAGATTTATTGCTTAGTTAAAACCCTAAGAGAGGAGCATAAGGTGCTTCCTCCTCTCAAATGGATAGTTTCATCCATTAATTTGTGAAGGAAATCCTACCTATATTTAAGCTCCTAAAGCCCTAAAGTGCTCGCACTTTAGGAGTTTGATTCTAGACACTTGTTGTGACATTATTGAAGAATCTAAGGCAAGAAAGAATTGCTAGAGCCCAAAAGTGTTTGCACTCTAGCAACCTCTTCTTGAAACCGAAGGCCCTAAGGTGCTAGCACCTTAGATTTCAAGCCCTTGCTCTTAAACATCGCTATCATCATTCTCCAATTGCATATTTATTGCTGTTACAAAAGACTCCATAGCCCAAAAGGCACTAATCTACCCTCTCTCTAGTGAAAAAAGTGATCAAACAACTCTCTTTTATCATTCTCTCAAGCTATCCACTAACATTGCTAACTCTGACTAGTGCTAATTCACCAAATTGCTTACTTATGTTGCAAATGTTTGCTACAGCCACAATAATTACACTAATTTACTGCATACATCACTCTAACAAATAGCTAACACACTCATAAATTGTTTGGAACACTTGGATATTGATCTATTGGATGTGTGCTAAATTTTCCTTGTCAGCTCATGCAATTCTGATCTCTCTAACCTGCTGTTGTTACAAAACTATAATTGTTGTTGTAAATTGTTGTATTGCTGCAATTTTGTATCAGCCTTAACAAATTTTCATTGTCTATTGTCTATTGAGGCATTACTTGCATATTGGTACTTGAAAATATCATATATATGTTGTAAATTGCTCTTGTTCCAGGCAGGTACCTGAAACATTCATTTCTTCCTCAATTTCATAGACGTAGACTTTGACTTAGGTGATCAAGTGAGGGGTGGTAGGCTTGGCTACAATACTTTCCACTTTGATCCTTTGAGGTCACCAGTGAAGCCTCACTTGTGGTAGACCTCTTCCATCACTAAAACGAGGGAATTTTTTATTGACGTGACAGTGGTAGGATTTCCTATAGTTACGCGGATTTGGGGACTTATGTTGGGGCTTTGGAATTGGTATCCCATATCCTAGGGATAACTAAGGAGAACATGTCTCGAGGCCCACAGGTCCCAGACATGGAATGTCGAGAGCCAGATGACTTGACCATGACCCTAGAGGGCCCATCTTTTCTACAGTACAGCCCATCTATCAGCAGCAACATCCATCCCACCAGCCTGGTCCTGAAGTAGCAGTAAGTCTTGCTCCATGTGGTAATGAGTCTGAGTATCATGGTATGTCACTCTGATTATTGAAGCACTTAAGTATGTTGCATTAAATTCTCCTTCATTTCATAACATTTGCTTGGAAATTATGCTCTTTAACTTGTTCATACCTTGGAGGGTGGCATAATGCCCTAGTAAGTTGATTCCCCTTTAGGATGAGTTGCTACTGGGTGGGTCTATGAAGGGTCATCGTCCATTCCCCCCATACTTACCCTTTTCCATCCTTACTCCTTTCATTTTTTCTCCTACCTTTGTTCGGGCATTAGGTTTGCCATACTAGGAAGGGTTGTAACTTGCCTTGTGGGAAGAAGGGGTTAAAGGCCCAAAGGGTAAAAGTAGTTGGCAAGAGTTAAAAGCCAAAATGAAACCTTTGAGAAGCTTCGCCCAGGGATTCCCAAGAAAGCAGTAAAAGGATTCTTAGTAAGAAAAGGGAACCCGTAAGATAAATAAACCCTCAAGGTATTAGCTGGTGGATGGGAGGTCTCATCATGAGCCGACCTATTAGAACCATGGGCATGTAGCGATATGACACTACCATCTATCTGGTCACCAAACCAAGGTAGTGGCTCTTGGTGGCATAGCCAAGAGAAACGGGGTATCATCACGAGCCAGCCTTCTCATCTTCGTGAAATGCTTGTGGGTAACATTGTCACCTCTGGTCACCAAGCCAGAATAGTGTCCCTCAGCTCTTCCCTTGAAGCACAAAAGAAAAGGAAATAAGACTAAGAATAAAAGGCATTGAATGGGCTAGGAAACAATGGCATCCATGATAAAGTGCAGCTCGCCCTCACAGAGGCACCTGTTATCCCCTATCCTAGGGATAACTAAGGAGATTATGTCTCGAGGCCCATAGGTCCTAGACATGGAGTACCGAGAGCCATATTGACTTGGGATTTGGCCCTGGAGGGCCCATCTTTCTTCTTCAGCACCTCTATCTTGTCAGCAGGAGCAGCATCCATCCCATCGGCCTGGTCCTTCAGCAGCAGTGGGTCTTGCTCCATGAGGTAATGAGTCTGGGTATCATGGTATGTGTCACTCTGATTCTCAAAATTGCATAACGTCTATGAGCATTTGTCTGGGTAAAGGGGGGTTTGATGCACATGTTTGGGTAATTTGATTATTAGATGTGATTGACATTGCTATGATCCCTGTGACTTATGAACCCCTGGAGGGCGTACTTGTTGTTGTAGCAGGACTTTGCCCGGTGGACAGGTACATATGGGGGAATGATTAGGTTGGACCTCCATGGGGCTGAAAGCCCACAGATGGATGTTGTGACCCCACCAGGGGGAAAGAGAAACCAAAGGCTTGCACCAAGAAGAAAGAAGGATGTTGCACCAAGGACACTCTGGCACACCTAGACCCAAGGGAGTTTTGCCTTTCCACCTGGACGTTGACACTTGAGAGCACATGACGTCATCATTATGACCCTGACGTCATCCAGAGTTAGGGTTTTCACTTCTGAGGGCAGTTGTGTGCTAATTGGCACGTGTGGTAGCATTCAAGGCCTTTGGAGGCCAAACATTCTGCACTTGAGGCCTAGCGTTCCACTCTAGGGGCCTAACGTCACCCTAGAAGGGCATGGCGTCACCCTTGAAGATGAAATCAGGGTTTAATTAATGTCATTTATGTAAAAACTAGATTTTAAATGTAATTTGGCCATGTCGGCCTTTTTATGACCTAATTGTAATTAAAGGTCGTTGATATTGTATAAATAGAGAGAAAACTCTCATTTTTTCATCATCTCTCATTACACAAGTGTGTGGTCTGAAATTCAGACCTCCTTAAGGGTTATTGGCTGAACTAAGTGGTGCACAACTTCTTGAAGAGGCAAATTTTGGTGTATTTTGGTTATTTTTCATTGTGGAGGATCTTCAACTAGGGTTTGGCTTGATTATTCTTGGTGAAGTAAGTAGAAAATCTGCAATTTGTTTATGTTAAATGCTAGTGGTAGATTTTTAATTGGTTCATGTTAAAGATTATGAAATTGCTTGCTCAAAACCCTAGGAGAGAAACATAAGTTATTATCTTTTTTCTCTATAGTCTTCCACTTGTTTGAATTTCTCAAAGTACATCTTGTTTAGAAGTAGCCACTAGAGCCCTAAATATTAGCACTCTAGTACCCCTACTCTAATTTCCTATTGCATATATTACTTCCAAATTGTCCAAGGAAAGAGAAACCGCTAGGGCCTAAGTCCTATTACTTTCTAGTCAATTTTCTCTTAAGGACTTGGGTGTTTGAGGCCTTGGGTTACCAACACCTCCTCTATCCATTCCATCTCCTTTGGATAAGCATTATCATTGCTATTTTGCTCTAAGATTTGTTGCTGCTATTGTTGAATCCATACACCCTAAAAGGCACTAGTCCATTCACTGTATTGATTGATTGATCAAAACAACTCTCAAACTATCTTCCTTGAAACATTTACTAACTTCTACTCACCTTAGACTAGACTAATCCATTAACCAACTTGCTTCTGTTGCAAAAGATTGCTACAGCCATCTTACAGCAGCAAATTCATCTCAAAAAGTGACATTAAAAGCTGATTAGACATTGCCAATTTTGCTTCTGACAAGTTGTTATCATTCTGTCAATTTAGAGCTATATTTTCTTGTCATTTTCAAGCATTATTGAGGCATAATTGTTGCGGCTGTTACAAAATATTCATTGTTGTTATAAATAACTACCTTGCTGCAGTTTTATATCAGCTTACTTATTTTTCAGAGGTTTATGGTCTTATGGTACTTGGAAATTGCACTCTTTTTTATTTGTTGTCTTGTTCTGGGCAGGTACACCTTATTTACCCTTTGCTTCATCTCTATAAGACACAAAGAACCTCTGACTTGAGTGACCTGTGAGAGGGGTGGGACTTTCTTATATCTTTTACCTTAGCCTTCTCAAACCCTTAGGTTGTTGGGGACGTCTCCCTTGGGGCACTGTGATATACTCCTAAATAGAAAGGGGTTTCCTATTAAGGTGACAGTGATAGGTCACTCCCTGTTACGCAAATCTTGCTTCCACTTGCCTTGGGCTTTGGGCAAGTACAGATTGTGCGATAACAGGCATCAATACAAATCCCACGATAAGGCCATAAACCCCCTCTTAACTTGAAAAAAACAACACCAAAGTGATAATGAATATCTGCAGGTATGTTCCTTTTTTCATCTAGCTTTATGATTGATTTTTCTTTATAAAAAGGACATGTCGTTCATTCACCATTATGCAATTAATCAACTACATCAAAAGAGTGCAGACCCTAATGAACCAAACATATTAGGAGCACTATAAACAAATACCATACTAGCAAATAAGCATTCGTCTATATTAATAAAGTGGAGATCACATTGAATATGTAAAGAAACTATTCCAAAAGAAATCATGATGAATAAAATTTAAAATATATCCAGGAAGTATCTATGTATATTGATAAAATGAAGGAATGAAGAACAAGTGATTAAAATGAAAAAGAAGTTTGCACCAAAAATTCTTGCATAATAATTGCTTAAGGATATACCTCAATGTGAAGCCCTTCAGGTGTCCTCGAGCAAGCCATATCAGCCATAGTGGCTGATCGGATCTTAGATTTTGCTTCTACTCTGACTTCAACCCTCACCGGGTTCCTAAGCCCAGCCCTTGAAAGCTCTTCAACTGCCTCAGTTTGGGTAGCAGAAAAAAGTCCTGTCCGTCGTTGCTTTGGTAAACGGATTATAATGGATGACAACTGTTTCTGAAAACCCATATCCAATAGCCTATCTGCCTCATCTAAAATAAGAACCTGTTCCAAATAAGCTTTGAAACTTTAACTTCAATTTTGTGGTTTATCTTATCAAGTACATAAAATTTCTCACAAACTTTTTCTAAACCAGTATTATTGAAATTTGATTATCATGTAACACTCTGCCATCCAAGCTCTACTTTCCCTCTATAATTATTTGAGTACAGGCTACGGCTTGATGGGGAAAGATTTATCATTCTTAATATCCATGCACAACAAACAAGTAGTATGTTTCCAGTTCAAACCATCAAACTGACTATTAACTCAGCCTTACACGTGCTCTAAGTAATGGATAATACCTCAAGGCGCCGAAAGTCTAGAATGTTTATTCGCTCCATAATATCATCTAAGCGCCCAGGTGTACCTACAATTATGTTCACCCCGTCCTCTTTTAGTTTCTTTAAATCTGCTGCCACATCTGTCCCACCAACGAGAAGCATGCATCTGAGATTGGGAAGAGTAGAAACAAAAGGCTCTATCACATGGTATATTTGGGATGCCAATTCTCTTGTTGGAGAAATTATAATCCCTGCAACCTGATGACCTGTATCTTGTCAGTATTGCTACAAAAAGTTTTGCTAAAAAACCAAAAAGCAATCAGGATGGTTGAAACAAAGATTTTACCTTGATTTTCTTCAGCAAGCTTAAACATAACCCGAAGCTTATATATGTGACAGTGAGATAAAGAATGCAGACATAAATGGTTTCCACTTCAAACTGAACTGTAGCAGAAAGGAACTAAACCATATTTTTGTTTCCTTGGGACTTCTACTCATGCGTAGTAGAGATCAACATAAAAATTCAAACTGAAGTGCAAATATGAATAATCTCAACTTCAAACTGAACTGTATCTGGAAGGAATTAAGCTATATTAGTGTTTCCTAGAACTTCTAATCAAGAGTCGCACTGGTCAACATAAAAATTCAAACTGATTACCTACTGTCTGCATCAACTCTATGGATGTATAATTTGATATGTTTTGTTGCTTATTTGAATAGAGTCCAGCCTCATTTCTTAACTGTATCATAAAAGAACCCAGTGTTTATATCTTTCAGAATAGAAATCATGACCCTCTGACAAGCTTAATTGAATCTAAGCCCTAGGATATCATATTTATACCCCATAGACTGAAGGATGGGGAATTTTACCCAGATGGTCAATAAAACTTAGCCATATCTATTGCAAATTATAAATGAATGTTTGTCATCAGAAGAAATGTATTCTTTCTCATGTGAGGCTATCCATAGACATTACTTCTGTCTTTGGCTGGATCAATTTCGTTCATCGTAAGAATCCACTCTTGAGCCTAATTTTCTAATCCCTCTTTGATTGCCCTTTCCCACAAGGTATGATCAGAATATGCACAGAAATTATAATACAGTTGGTAGAGTGAACAGAGGACATGATAAAGACTGCTGATAAACAAATATGACAAATATGAACCAAAAACCATTAATACAAGGATTTCACAAACAACAGAAATTTAGGTTTCTTGATAAAAAATTCCACAGCCTTGTAAGAAATAGCAATACAAGTCCATAATAAAATCAGGTGTTCATGTGGATCAAAAATCAACCACCAACAGCTTGATTTTAAAATTTAAATGTATCATTATTTTTCTTTGACCCACACCACCTTGGCTCCCTCTCAGATTTGGCCAAGGGCTTCTAGGAGGATCAGAGCAGACAAAGAGAACCATCCATCTTTTCAGCAGCACATTACCTGTTTCTTCTTCACTAGTGGTAGTACATCAGCCTTGGATGTTAGGAGTGATACACCTCCACCTCCCTCCTGGAGGGGAGTAGGTTGATGCTGCCCAGGATGACTCCCCATGGCCCTATCAACCCAGACCACTCTCCCCAGGACATTATCCAGCAGGAACTCAGTACAGACTTCCGCATGATTGATTCTGGGGATATATAGGGTCTGCTCCCACCTATTTTGGCTGCTGATACACATTTTTCCAGACATTGTATCTTCACTGGCTCTCTTCCGCTTTCCAGGGTTTCCCTCCAGGACAACCCTCTTGTACACACAGGTTATGCTGTTCTATTTTCTGTTGTTAGTACACTTGTTTTTCCTTTCATTCTTCATATTAGGGGGCCTCTTGTACCCCACTGTTTTTGTATGGGCTTCTCATGAATGATGTAATCACTAGACTCTTCGACCTAGCTTGCTCTTTAGTGGAAATTAATATAAATTTCATTTTATCTTGCTCAGCACTGAGATCCTCAGTCTCTAGCATTATTATTGTCTCATTGTACTCACACTATCTTATCATTTTGCTAGACTATTAGTTTATAGCTTTTTGCTAGGCACTTAGTTCTTTATCATTTTGCTTTCAACATTGATCTGGGAGTTGGTTTCACATTTTATTACAGTAGCTGTACCTTTTAGTCCCATTGACCTAATTTTATGGTCATTCAATGGACACTAATAAAATTATCTTATCTATCTTATTATTGCATGTGTGTCTTTGTTTCTTGCAAATTCCAGGCTGTGGCGTGTTCTTACTCCAGTAATGACCAAGAAAAGCCACATTCTTCACCTAACAATGAACCTGTCTTCTGTTTTCTGCTATAGAGGTGAAGCAGAAAATTTTGTACCAAATTCTATTGTGTAGTATATTGTATTCTGATAAGGTTGAGCTCTAAAAACATCATTTCCATTCTGGAGAGCTTGAGAACCAAAAGGTTTATCTCATAAAAGAATTCATGGTGTGATAAGCAATGACAACAACAATAGGATAATGTTAAGCAACTAAAAACAGCTGCAGGAACGAGCAAGGAAAGGTCATAAAACACAAACAGATGAATCCATTATTTATGAAGAAAAAAGGAAAAACCAATGAACTTTGAAGTTTAAATTATTGTCCCAAATATTTTTTTGAAAAACTTACTCTGTTGACATCTAGCCACATAGTTGTACTGGCCAAAAACTCAAGGTGGTAAAAAGACAATTTTGATACAGAAGCACACATGGAAAAACAGTGAAAAACTCAAATATGAAGGTTCTATTGTCATACTACCACAAGGTATTTCATCTAAGTGACCTAATTCCAACTAAGGAAAGGTACGGTGGTGCTTTTGGATGCCTCATTTCTTCCGCGTCTTGCCTCTTGCCAGACCTATTTAACACCTTGAAAGTTACCAATTTGTTTATCATAATTTACAAGGTATACTCTAACACAATGTGTCTAGTTTCTTTGATGAGGATCACAAAAAAAATTGCTTTGGCTTTTGTATCCTCAATATAGGTTTACCAAGTTGCTTCCTCTTTTACTACACTGGAGTTTATTACCCTTCTTGTTTTCCATTGAGAAAAAGTTGCTAATGCTCCATCCAAATTCACTCTATCATTTCTTTGACGTACAAAAAAAATTGACACACCTGTCTCACCTGACCAGCTTGCACTGGAACCATGTATTAAAATAAACCCCAACAGAAAAGTAAGCATGGGTAACCAAGTCTTCCATATCAGGTGTGCCATAAGGTGCCAAGGTAATTGCCTAGAGACAAAAAGCACATTACGGTATGCCTTCCAGGCTCCAGCCATATTAGATGACTTGTAGCATGGAGTTATTAGACCCCACAAACCAAACATCTTTTCTGGGACCTCCTATTCTTCATGGACTTGCTGATCATTTATGAACCTCATAAAGCTCTTCTAGTTCATTCAAACCATCTTCTCCCTGTTAGGCCAGCTATGTTTGAAATGAATTGGATATATTTACCTAATAGCAAGAGCACTTATAAGTCATGACGTAAGTTTGATTGATTTAGGTCCTCGCCACTTCATTCCAAAATGTTCTCATATGTTGTTTCCCTTAATTCAACACAGCTCTAGTAAAGTTTGAAACCACTTCTACCATTACAATCCATACTTGTGATTCTCTCATGGAAGTTAAGGAATTGAACAGTATGCAGCTAGTGTGCCTTACCATTGTTTGCTTCCAAGTTAGAGCCCCTCCCAGATCCTTTGGCTTCTGGAATCATTTTTGCTTTAAGAAAAACCATCAGATCCATTATCCTCCAAGAGATTTGACTTCTAGATGTTGGAATTATGGGTGTAATCTTCACATGTGGCTATAGTAATACTTACATGTATCATTAAATGTATTTGTAACCATGGCTAAGGCCATCCTTTGATCATTATTATCTTTTATTGTATTACTAGCAAGTGGTTAATGCCGACCTAGTCAAACTTGTATACGTAGACTCATTAACCCCTCTTGGGGGTAGCACCCTACTTGAGTTGTGGATAAATACATGACGACTCTTGTAGCATATGAAATTTGCAGTTGGGTACTCACATACATCTACCCCCAAGAGGTGCCTTGTGCGGTCGGTCCACTCCTGTGCCAGACCCATATGTGACACACCCTATAATCATATGATACCTCTCAATCACTATCTTATGTGATGGATCACCTTCCTAGAGCTTCTCTCATCCTATAGCCTAGACATGAGACCTCACTGAGATGTCTAGTGTCAAGGTGGGTTCATTAGGTCCCTGTACCCCATTGGTCTCCTACCTTGCTCGTCGATTTGATTCATTTTGACCCCTTGGGGCACCCATTTGTGGCATTCCCTAAGTCTTGGCTTCATGGATCCAATTGGGGGCACAAAACCCCCAATCTAGGTCCATGGTCACTTAGGATGCCTTAAATCAGGTCCAAAGCTGCCCAAATCTGTTTGGTACTTGCTATTTACAAAGTTAACTTGGGTCAAACCCCTAAACTCTATTGATCTCTTAGCATTGACTATACCACAAATTCCCTTTTGGTACGACAATTGTGAATCTGCAAGTCATGTAACAAAGGGTCAATTTGGGCCTAAAAACATATGGTACCATTATAGCCAAACCTATGGTATGCAACCCAAAAGTGCAATATGACGGTTTTGTACAACCCGAGTACCCTAACAACTAATCCAATGTTCTCCTACACCTTGAGGTCACTCATTCTTCATAAAAACCCTTCTACTCCCCATTGTAAAGTTTCTTCAACTCTTAAACTCCTCTTCTCTTCATCTTTGGAAAAGCCCTGATTTTCAGGTATCACTTGGGTTAATTATTGATCTCCTTCCTCAAGCCCCTTGGGCTGCTTGCACCCATCATCTCCATCACCTCTACCAGAACTCCTTTGGCCATCTTGGTTCCAACCTTGAAAGTTTGATTGACACGTCCTAGGGCATCTCCATTGACACAACTCCACTCATACCTTGGAAGTTTCAACCTTAAAACCTCAAGAGAGGTTACATCACAGTTAGGGCAAGGGAGGCGTCATCCCCTCTAAGGGCACCAAGTCTATCCATTCTACATGCTTCATTGATTATCTTTACAACTGTAGATCTAGTGTTTTAGTGGTTATATTGCATATATATCTTTGTACTCGAGATCGGGGCAAGTCCTTTCTTGCAGGAATTTGGACTTGATTGTGCAAGCCATACCGAGATGTTGATCACTCTTGGAGAACCATCACAACTCTCCACTTTAGCACAGAGAGCTTCATCATCTAGATTCTACAACAACAAGATTCAAGGGAGTTCTCTTCCTTCTCCTCTTTTCATTTTTATCATTAGGGTTTTCGGCTCACTAAAAAAATTATGGTTAATTAACCCTAGTTCGCTTATTTTCCTTTGCTAATTTGCCAATAAAACCTAATCTAATTACCCTAATCATCTACAACCCTAGGTTATCATTAACAAGATCTTAAGGACCTAATTAATCTAGTGGCTTACCCTCTTGTTTTCAACCCCTTTTCTCTTACCCTAGGGTTTCTCAATTTGGCCCTAAAACCAATTGGCAACTTCAGGCTTCTCTCTTTCCCTTATAGTATTGTGTGTGCTTGGGTGGTCTTCCATCCCTACCCTCATGTTGCATGTGGTAGCATAAATTCGTTTGTCCTCTAAATTTTGGCAACTCCATTGAAGTGTTCCCATCGGCCCTTCCCTCCTTTAAGTGAAGGCCACCTCCTCCCTTTTTGCTTCCCTATCTTGCTTTGTCCCTTAGACTATGGAGTCCTCTTCTTGTCCTCTTTCTAGTTCCCTTTTCCCTATCTCTGTGCATCTTGGGGTCAACCAACTCTATCCTCAAGACCTGTCCAATGTATCTCACCTCATTCAAATAAGTATCTTTAGCATGCCACCCAGCAATCATCCAAGCACTCATACAACAGTTTCAACCTAGTTTTGTGACATCCATCACTTCCTCCCAACATGACACCCTTCGTTGCTCCTAACCGAGTTTTTCATACAACTTATCCCCGTCTTCGCCAAGCAAACATACAACAATCTACCCCATGTAGGATATGTGACAAAATCATGCCCTACGTGCAACCAAAGTTTTAAAAACCGAAACCGGTACCGGAACCGGTTGAGGGTCCAACCTGAACCGGAACCGGTAATAAACCGGTCGAACCGGTTTCAATGAACCGGTTTTTTTAAAAAATACATAAAATATTTAAATTTTAACGAAAAAATATATTTTTAAGATTTTAAATCATGTTTCCAAAGCATTAGAGACAATTAGAG
>SNQJ01S0000433.1:56876-67636 GCA_010110895.2 Picea sitchensis
GGCCCTAGACATTTGTCTAGGGTCTTTATCAATTTGGTCCCAGACCACATACCCCAGGAGTGCACTGGGGGCCCTAGATCTTGTCTAGGGTCTTAGCCATCCTCCAGGAGAATGGCTCTCGCTGCTGCATGTAAATTTAACATAAATGTAAAGTTATTTCTAATACTTATTTCATAACATTCTTTCATTCTTGTATTCTTGTTGTATATCTCATTTAATCAATTTTGGGTAATCTTTAGGCACTGGTCTAATTGTTGATTTACAAATAAAGGTTTGCTTGTCATTTGAAAGAATTGCATCACTGCATTTGTTGCTTGTCATTTGGTTTGGTTTCCTTAATAAATAACTCATTTAACTCAATTAACTCCTAGAACCTTAACAATAATACTTCACATAGTTTAATAGGGTCTACCCCCCTTGGCTTCCCTAGGAGTGAACCTAGACGGAAGAGGTCTAGATCGAGGTGACAATGGGTCTAGACTTAGGTTTGTGCCTCCAAGGACACACCAAGTGGGTTGGAGACTTCTCCACGTTTGTAGGTGTGTATTAGGACGACAACAGAACCTACGCAAGATCTCCACAGTATACTTCCCCTGTCCCAAGAAGAAGCGCCCATGTTGTTGCCAAACCTCCAGACCAAGGAAGTAATGCATCAACCCAAGGTCTTTCATCTCAAACTATGTTGCAAAGTTTCCCTTGCACTCTACAATCAGCTGCTCATTTCCAGTAAGAAAGAGATCATCAACATATAGCACCAGTATGAGAGGCACCTCACCTATTAAAAAATACAGGTTTGGATCAACCTCACTCTGTTGGAAACCCATCTCTCTCAAGTAGTTGTCTATCCTTGAGTACCATGCCCAAGGTGCCTGCTTGAGCCCATACAAGGCTTGTCTCAACTTGCAAACATGCGTCTCATTGTCACCAACCTCAAACCCCGGAGGCTGCTCAATAAAGACTTTTTCCTCAATAACTTCGTTGAGGAAGGCAGTCTTCACGTCCATCTGATGAATGCGCCAACCCATCTCTGTTGCTAATGAAATCACTACTCGGATGAATGAATACTTGGCCACCGGGGCAAAAGTCTCATAATTAAATCCCTCCTTTTGTGAAAACCCCTTGGCCATGAAGCACGCTTTATACTTCTCCACGCTTCCATATGCCGCATGCTTGACTTTGTATAGCCATCTAGAACCAACAACCTGTTTGCCCTCAAGCCTAGGCACCACCTCCCATACATCATTTTTCATAATGGAGGCATACTCCTCCATCATGGCCTCCTGCCACACTCCATGCTATGCAGCCTGCTCATAAGTGGAAGGCTCTGCGTCTATAAGCTCTGTCATGAGTGCCATGTAGCCGAATCTCTCTAGTGGTCTACTCTGTCTCATGGACTTCTCAGGAGGCCCAACTGTCTGGAATCACTAACTGTGGACTTGTACCACTTAGGTCGTGGCCTAGTATCAAAATCATGTGGAGCAGCCTCATGTTGCTCATCCTCCTCATTAGTCTCCTGACTGTCCTGTCCACTAATCTCTCTGTCAACACCTATACCTGTACCTGTACCCTATGACTGTCCCTGTGATCTTGAACTCTGTACCTATAACCTCTCATTCTTCACCCTAGAGTCATGTCCCTACTGGTCCTCTACCTGTGTTGGCACATCTCTATATCTCCTCAAGGCTCGCTCCTCCTCGAACTGCACATCCCTGCATACCACAATCCTCTTGCGTGTTGGCATAAAGATGAGGTAGGCCTTGGAGACCTCACTATAACCAACCAATATCCCCTTTTCTCATGTGAGATCCAGCTTTGTCCTCTTCTCTGAAGGGACATGACAATAACGGACACTCCCAAATATGCGTAAATGACTCACATCTAGCCTCATACCTGTAAAAACCTCCTCGGGTGTCAACTTCCCCAGTATAGTATGGGGTTCTTGTTCTGAATGTATACAGTTGTGCAACATGCCTCTGCCCATAAGAACATCACCAATCCTAGATCATGAATCATCACACGCACTGCTCCAACAGTAGTCCTGTTTTTACGTTCAGCCACTCCATTCTGCTGAGGATTGTAAGGGACGATGAGATCCTTCTTAATCCCCTCTGCTACACACTACTCAACAAACTCATTGGAGGTATATTCACCCCTGTTGTCTGATCTCAACACCCGAATCCTCCTCCCAGTTCGATTCTCTACTAGAGTCCTAAAGTCCTTGAACCTGTCAAAGACCTCATCCTTGGTCTTCATGAAGTATATCCAGGTCTTCCTAGAGTAGTCATCAATAAAGATCATGTAGTAGCTAAAGCCACTAACTAATTGTACACTCATCAGACCACAAACATCAGAATGTATTAGATCCAAGATCCCCTTGGACCTATGCTCATTGGATGGAATAGCTTTTCATGCATACTTTCGGAGTCAACTTTCCCATAGCACAACCCTTGCATGGGTCATGCTTCTTTGTTGCACACTGTGGCAATCCTGTGGTTGCCTGTCTCAAGTGTCCAAACGCACCATGGTGTAGATGCGCCATCCATCTGTGCCACAATTTTCCCAAATTTGCGACACTGTTGACCGATGTCTTTGTTGACTCAACCTGTAACCTGTACACTTTCTCACTGTGAACCCCAATCACCTTATCCATCTTGGTTGTAGACCCCTTTGGTCTAATCTACACCTTCCCTCCACGGAAGGTCACCTCAAACCCTTTGTCCTCCAGGGTAGAAACCGCGATGAGGTTCTTGGTAAGACTAGGAACATATAACATGTCAGAAAAGCAAAGGGACTTAACAGACTCCCTCTGAAACGTCACTGTACCAATGCCATGTGACTTATAGCGTGCATCATTACCTAGCTCAATATGGAGGTACACGCCTCCCTCCTGCAAACTGCTGAAGAACTCTTTACATCATGTCATATGACAAGAGGCACCGCTGTCCACATACCACACACACGGAACAGCTAAGCTCGACATACATGCAACAAGGCAGAAATCCTTCTGAAGGCTTTTACAAATTTCTCTACACCTACAAACGCTGCCATCTATGGCTTACTCTTTTTCTTCTCAGGACATTGTGAGGCAAAATGTCCAAGCTTGTGACAGTTGAAGCACTTGACTTTTGAAAATTCAATGTTATTCTTCTTGCCACCTGCTCCATTCCCAGAACCCTTCTTCTTGGACTTGCCCTTGTCTTTACTAGCAAGAGCCAAACCCTCCTCATGCACAACTTGAGGTGATGTATATGATCCACTCTCCTGGCCAAGGTGAATCTCCTCCTGGACAAAATCATCCCATAACCGCTGCCAATCAGGGAGTTTCTCTCGAGCTACAACTCCACGCACGAACACATCCCATGACTTCGAGAAGCCATTCAATGCCACACGCACCAATTTGGAATCCTCAGTCTTCTCACCCACGGCTGCTAGTTCATCATTGATCTATGTAAGCCGAGTAAGGTAGTGAACTACACCTTCCCCGCTGCCATCTTGGTACTTCTCAATCTCTCCCGAAGCACCATCACCATATTTTCATTTTTAATCTGGTAAAGGTCATTCAAGGCAGCCCACATCTCCTTAGCAGACTTTTTCCCTATGAGATGAGGGATTATGTGATCCTTTACCCCATCAAGGAGTATGCTCTTAGCCTTAGCCTCACCCTTCTTCCAGGCTACCAACAACGCTGCATCTATAGGAGCTGTTGCAATATTATCCACATGCTCAAGGACATCATTGACATCCAAGATCATAGTAACCCTTTCCTTCTAGGTGGCAAAGTTTTGAGCACCCTAAAGCCTATCTTCCATTCTCAAGGTCGTGGCCATAGATGAAAATGATTCTCTGTTCAACCCCTACGTTGCCTTACTGATTTGTGCTGTAATAAACCCTTCTGTTTTGCAGATCTGAACTTTTCTTTTGCAGATCTGAACTTCTCTTTTGCAGATCTGAATCTTGATGCTATTATTTCAACAAACCAACTCTAATACCATGTGAAATTTCTAAAACCCAGCAAAATGAACCAATATTTCCAACAATATTTCACTCAGAAATTGTTTCCTCTATTTAATTTAAATTTCTGAAACTATTCTTTTGTGGCTACAGCTAGGTTTCTTCACAAAATTTTAAATGCACAGCAGAAAAAATAAATCTGATTAACAATGAAGAATATAACAGCGATCATAACCATGAGAGACACAAATATTTTTGGGTAAATAACCCCGGGAAAAACCCAATATGGGAAAACTCGCTCTTTTGTTTGTGGATTTTTATTATGCAGCAGAAAATATAGAGATCTCTTACATGACAAATCAATCCAGCCAATAAACCCCAGCAATCTCTCCTTGAAAATATGTACAGCCCTCTCCCAATCAAATCGACCTTAGCAACACAAAAACGACCCAGAAAAATATGACCTATGCGCAGTGCGTACGTCCCTTTGTGTCACCTCTGCATCACATGTACAGCCTTTACTCAGATCTGAAGTACGACCTCGGCAAACGTCAAGGAAACCTAATCGATCTACCTCCAAAATGTCTCCTCCATCTTCTCTACAACTCTCTTCCAACAAACCCTCAAGTAATTTGCTCCTCTCTCTGCAAATCGCCCTGGTAAAGCTATACCAGTCTGCAAATCGCCCCGGTAAAGAAGACAGCAAGGGAAATGTGGGAGGCCCTGGTAAAACTATACTAGTCTGACAACCAGAGCAGAAAGATGTTGCTCAGAGAGAAGCTAAGAAGCACGAAGATGGCCAAGGGAGAGTCGGTGGTCACTTACCTTACAAAGTTCACTCAGATTCGAGATGAACTTGCAGCAGTGGGAGAGACTGTAGTTGAGACCGAGCTGGTGAGGACAGCCTTGAATGGCTTCACCAAGCATTGGGACGTGTTTGTTTCAGGGCTGGTTGCACGGGAGAAACTCCCTAACTGGGAGAGGTTGTGGGACGACTTCGTTGATGTTGCTAGCTTGGGTGCTAGTCTTGCTTGCTTTGGTGTTGGTCCTGCTTAGTGAGCGACTGGTAAATTAGAAAGTGATAACATGTCCTTGCCCTCCTTATGTCAAGCGAGCCTTTCGTCCTTGCGAGTGCTTAATTGACCATTGAACTTAGCAAACAACTGGTAAATTAGAAAGTGATAACCTGGCCTTACACAGGAGGAGCTGCGAGTGGATGCATCTCGGGCTAGTCAGTCGAAGAGTGAGGAGGAGGAGAATGTGGCTCTTCATGCAAAGAAGAGCAGTGGAGCGGGAGGCTCCAGGGACATGGGCAAAGTGAGATGCTTTGCATGTTACAAAACTGGCCACTATGCAAGCAAGTGTCCTAACAATAAGGAGGAGTCAGAGGTAGCAGCTACAGCATCTACTAAGATGAATGCGTTTGCAGAGAAATTCGATGACGAATTTTCTTTGGTTTCCACTCTTTCTAGCAACAGCAGGTTGGCTAAGTTTGAGGACAGCGAGGCATGGTTCGTGGACAGTGGGTCATCTCACCATATGACAGGAATGAGGTCAATGTTCCTTAGTGTTTCGGAGACGGGCTCAGACTGCTGTGTGAAGAATGGGGCACGCACCAGACATGCAGTAAAGGGGGTTGGATGCGTCAGATTCCAGCTAGAATCAAGAGTGTCTCTGGAGGTGGATGAGGTGATGTATGTGCCAGAGTTGAAGGTTAACTTGCTCTCTATATCAGCGTTAGAGGATATGGGGTATGATGTAATGTTCGTTGATGGACATGTGCTCATATGAGCAGAGGGAGCGGCCTTGGATGCAGCAATGAAGCTTGGCATCGGGCAAGGTATAATGTACAGGGTGTTGGGACAACCTATAGGTGGGTCCAGGGGGATCTTGGGCCAAAGATCAGTGTCAAAGAAAGTCAGTTGGTATGACTTGACATTGATGGTTGAGCGGAACAACACATTAGATCAAACTGCGGCAGAAGTAGCAGGCGGAACTTCCGGTTCAGAGGGAGCAACAGCAGATTTGATTGGATCAGAGATTGATCCTAGTGGAGACACCGCCCTCGCTAAGAGGGAGTGTTAGTTTTAGCTCGGTTTGGTGTCTCAGTTGTGCCTATTGTCCTAGGCCAGTTGAGGGACACCTTAAATAACCCAGATCAGTTTTTTTTATCTCAGCCTTAGGTTTAGGCTTGCAGCAGATTTCTCCTTGAGTGGATTGTGGGGCCCAAGGAGAGAGGGCGCACCTCATGAAGGTAGTTGGGTGGTTTGTGGGCCCTAGAACAAGGAGGGCGAACTTCTAAGGTGGCTACTAGTGGAGTGTGGGTCCCTGTCCAAGGGGCACGCACCTCCTAGTGGATTGTGGGGTCCAGCAACCCCAACTCTCAGCCATTGAGGCCAAGCCTTGGCACACATGTCAAAGAGAATAGAAGGCTGCTAGGGAGATAAAAGGAGGCTGAGGGTGAGAGGACACAACACATTCTCATTTGTGAGGTAGTGCAGGTGAGAAGGAGAGGGAGCTTGGGCAGGAGAAGCAAACGGAGTAGTTGAAGCAGACAAGGCGAGTTCAGGGCCAAGTTTGGACAGCCAGCAGAGGTCATTCTGGGCTGCAAATTGAGGCCACTTCAGGACAGCAGCAAGCAGAGACGAGTAGGCCAAGTTCAGGCCGAATTTTTCTCAGCCAAGAGAATTGTTTGCAGGCTGTAACAGCACCAGCAAACAGGCCGTACAACAAGCTGAATCTTTACAGGTCGTACAGGCCGTACCTGGGCTATACAGACCAGGTCGTACTGGGCCAAATCAGGCTGGGCCGTATAGCCAACAACTGGGCGTTTTTCTGCTGTGGAAAGTGAATGTACTTGCTGGAAATTTGTAAGAATTTCTGAGTTTTACTCTGCTACTGTAATATTTCTCCTGAATGCCCAATAAAGCCCCCTCTTTGTTGGTTTTCCCCACACTAGGGTTTCCATGGTAATTTTTGTGTTGTCCAATTTATGTGTGATTTCTATGTTGCTTCTGCTGTTAAAAATCTGATTTATAACTCAGCTGTAGGTAATCTGCATAATTTCCAGAATTATATCAGATAGTATAATTTATGTGTTTTAGTAAATTATTGGCAATTATTTCAGTGACTGAGTTATAGGGCTAAAATCAACAGTTTGTTCCTGCTTCCTTCTCCTTTGGACTGATTTGATCTCTAGGTGAAAGTCCTTCACCCTTACTGAGATCTCCTTGAGCAAAAGTCCTTTGCTCTCTCTCTCTATGAGTCACTCACTCCAATAGATATCTCCAAGATGTGTCTTCTCCTTTTACCTTGGCTGCCTTTTATACTATTGAGTTGAACCCTAACCCCAATCTCCAAAGTGATCAACGGTTGATATTAGTTCTCACCTCACTTGAGATCAATGGCTAAGATTAATTTAATTCACTCATGCTAATAAGTTAATAACTTTAGCATTTCATTAAATTAAACTCACTTTAATTCTAAAAAGACTTTCACTTTAATAATTCCTTTAATTAAAGTGATTTTCCAAAGTTTCTGAAAGGTCCTTTGGACTACTTCCACACATCTAGACACTTAGACCTGTGCGGAAATACCTGTCCAATGCTACAAACATCAACAGAGTGATAACAGGGGTTTCCCATTCCTAGACAAGAAATGCATTTCTCAAGAAACGGCATGCATTTCTCGAGAGATGCATTCCATTTCTCAATGAACACAGAGGCTTCTGCTAGGTGTTTCGAGTTTTCTTCATGCAAACTTTGAATGTTAATAGTTAATGTTTTAATCTTTGCTTATATTTAACTTAAATTTTAACATCAATATTAAAAGGAATAACCCCATTTTAAGAGGTTTGGTAGTAGACTGAGGTCCATCTGACCTGACACGGAGAAGATAGAATTTCAGTTTACAGCGTTTTCAGTGTTCAAGATACATGCAAAGCAGAGCCCTAAACCTCATCCTCCTGTACCTAGAAACTGGAAATCATAAAATACTGAGATTGAATTTTTTTTTCAATTTTAAACACTATGGAATAAGAATTGAAGAATGACTAGGGAAAAGTGTGCTGGTAAAGATTTGTGTAGTGTATGTCATGTTAAAAACCCAATAATGAAGCTCAGACTTCTGACCTAATTTATCATTTTTGAACTAGATAGTGAACATTTATGTTCAAGATTTTGATATTTGCAATGTAAATTTTTCATTAGGAAAAAGAATGTGAATGGCCTGATTTTTGTGTTAACTTGTGAATGGATGAATACAATATCTGTGTGTATCTACTTCAGATATTTGAATGATTTACAATTTTTTAAATTAATTTTTGTATATATATATATATATATATATATATATATATATATTTAAAACTAAAAAAAATAAAAAATAAAAACCTAAATAAATGTGACTTGTTCGAAACTTGAGAATTTTCATATCCCATACTATACTTGTTTCGCATTTCTCATTTCTAGGAGCATAGGTTCTGTTGTCACCCGGAAATACATTTGCTGAAAAAACTCAAAAGTGTCCAGAAAACTATAGGAAGAAGGTCAGCATCATCGATTTAACTTTCTCTCACATCCAAATTGGTGCATGCCAACTTGAAGGGGGTATCCCTAAATGACTTGAGGCTTCAACTATGAACACTTGGGGGAATGTAATACCTCAAATCTGTAATAAAAGCTTGCTGAACTGCACTAAAATACCTAAATATCTGCAGCATATTCTTCAAATCAGCAAGCATTGACTTCAAACTTGTCATTATATATGTCAAAACAAGTCAGAATTTTCAGTAATTCACAATAATCTCCCCCAATAAAGTTGCAGAACAGTGAACTAAATTGACAAAAAAATGCAAAGAAAACACCCTAAATCCATGTTTTACCGCTGATTTAAGTTAGTATCTTCACAAAGCTGCAACTTGGTTTGATAATCAACAATGATATTCTAGTATTTTTTTCCTTAAAAAGGCTTATAATCAACTACTTTTATGATGACCGTGGCCTTGTCCTTGGGAAATGGAGTGCATAAAAAGACTTGAGAGGCAAATGATGCTATTTGAATCTCACAAATTCATGTGCTCAAAAAATAAATATCCAAACAAGCAAGAATTATGCTACATAGATAGAATTCTTACACACAAGTAAGCTCATATTGGTCACCAAAAGATGTTGATTTGATCTTCATTACTCAAAGTTGTAGAAAGAACAAAGTTTTAAGCAAGTTCGATACAAGTCAACACGTTCAAGGATCTTGGAGGATAGAAATAATCGCGCCAAAACTCTCACAATCTCCTCACACCACTCAAAATTCAACTGTGACAATGAATGCGAAAAACTCCACCAGTACAATAGCACAAGTGCTTGCTCAAAATCCTAAGTATCAAGTGAATAGAATGGAAGCAATAAAACAAAAGGATGAAAACATTAATGGTTTGTCTCATTTGCTTGCACTCTTTCTTATAGGCAAGAGAAAGTCTGAATAAAGGAGGAAGACCAAGAATAGGAGTGAAGTATATCTACAGCACAATTAAAAATAGAATGGAGCACCCTCCTCTAGCACTGAAATAGCAACTAGAAAAGCACTGTGATCTATACTTGGAATAGCCTCAAGTAGAGCACCCTCCTCCTCTAGAAATAGACAGCATGCATAATGGAAAAGTCAAATTGAATGATCTCCCCCAGCAGAGTGCACTTCTCTTAGCTCTGAATAGATCTTTGCTTGAAAGTTGAAACACAAGCCAGTTGGATAGTTGGTTGTCATTGATGTTGTTGGACAGTTGGTTGTCATTGATGTCTGTTGAAGTTTGAGTAGCTTCGGAAGATATTATTATTATATTCATATTGTATTTGACCAAGACAAAACCCTAAAAGATAAAGTTATATTATATTTGTTAAGTTGGCCCTATTGTGCCTTTGTAAAAGTCGGCCCTGTTGTGCCTTGACAAGTCAAATGTAAATTAGAAGAGTAAAGTGGACAGGTCGGCCCTAACCTAATTCTGGGCAGTCCAACTTGCATTTATAAGAGGCCTAGCACCTCATTTGGAGTACACACAACAAGCTCTCACACACAGTGCACAAGTCTTCGAGAGTGACGCAGTTATAAAGGAGGACTGATGCAGCTACATAGAAAAGGTGTTTCAGTGAAGGGTTTTGGTTATTTGGTGAAGGACTATCTTGGTCTAGTGGTGCGCTACTCTGTTCTGGTTAGGGTTTTCTGGTGGATCTTCTGTTTTGGTGAGATCTCTCTTGAGAGAGACATTGTACTTGTTGAAAAATCTATATTGAAGAAGCTTTGTTGGGTTTTCTTCCCCACGAGGGTTTCTCGGGATAAATCTTGTGTATACTGTGGAGGGCTTTCTTTCAGTGATCCTTATGCATGCAGTTATTGTTTTAATAGACTAATGTTAAAGAATATTATACACACTTAATTGCTTAAGAAAATTTAACATGGTATCAGAGCAGGCCTGAAAGAAGCCATTTGCACAGTTTAGAAGAGCTCATTGGGGAAACTAAGACCATAGGGATACTCTCCGAACCCTAGCACATCTTTCCTTGGGATTGTTGAATTTTCATAAGCATTAGGTTAAGCATGTAGTTCATTTCAATTTCATCATGTCTTAACCATAAACAAGAATTGTTGCAGCAACCAAGATCACAAGAAGAAACTCCATGCACAAGAACACAAGATATATCCTGGGAAACCCTTCTCAACAAGGGAAGAAAACCCAACCAAATCCTTTGCTATATTCTTCAAGAGAAAGACCTTTCACCACCAAGAATGACTTAGCACACAAGAGGGTGCTTAAGCCC
>SNQJ01S0000433.1:67686-85248 GCA_010110895.2 Picea sitchensis
TTTTGCCAAATAGAAGTGTTTGCTGAAATTTCCAAACTCATGAGAAAGATATGATTCTACAATGGAGAATCATCTCTTACTTATACTAAACTTGACCAATCAACAAAGGCGTCTATTGGCTCAACAAGGCCGACCTCTCTAAGTCAAATGTATTATTATTATTATTATAATAATTAATATTAATATTAATATTAATTATCTTTTATATTTGATATTAAACATATTAAGGTGGGGCCAACCTGTACCCTTTACATAACAATTAGGGTTATAGGTAGGTCTGACTCTTGAACAGTATATAGCAAAGGATCTGATACACCCACTAGTGCTCATCCACTAGGGGCACATCCATAGGGATGTCACAGCTTTGATTCACTGCATTACACAAAAGAACCAGGTCTTCACATGTTCACTTGTGCTCGTCCACAGGCACGTCCACTTTACAAATCTGCTTTCCCACTGCCACCAACAAGAGAATCATCTGGAGTCTTCTCGTCAACTCTATTGCTCAAAGGAGGCTATCACATCATCTTCAATTCTGTTCACATGACGATGTGCCCAGCACTTTTGGGATTTCACACGTTCACCTTGTGCTCAGCCACAGGCACGTCCTAACTCAACAGATCGCTCTTCCACCGGATAATCATCTGAAGTTCTTCTCACTCTCTGAATGGAGGAGGTCATCTCTACGTTCCTAACTCTGTCTCAGGCAGGAACCACGTACCCTTCTTAGGGGCTTCTCTCAGGTTTGTAAGCTGAGAGAAAGACTCACATAGCTGCTATGTTCCACATCTCACAGGTTTGTTAGCTGGAGGATGTCTCCCATAGTTGCATTCATCAACAGGGATTAGATTCTCAGTTTGACGAAGTTTTGTAAACTGGAATTGGTGTTGCAACTACTGCAACTGCTACAACTGCACAAAACCCCAGAAGGTGTTAGAAAAGGATGTGCTCGTTTTTCCATAGACAATATAGCAATATTGTCACCCAACCATAGGCACAAAGGCCACCCCCGAGCACCTTAACTTTGACAGACTGAATAATTTCGGTAGCAAACCAATAGCCAACCAAGGCTCGCCCACCTTTCTCCAAGGGTAGCGCACCAAGCAAGAATAACCAGAAACAAAGCAGAAAGTCCAAACCATAACCAAGAGAAAGTCCAACCAAAAGCCAAAATCTTAGTTGCAACAGTTACAGCTTGCACTCCCTCTCCAAACTTGCGCATCACTAGTCCTTATGTAACTGTGATAGTGATAGTGACAAATGAGCTCTAGCGCCCTCTATTTATACTGCTCTATCTCACTTGACTGGGCCGACCTCTCTTTCTGAAGGCTAATAACTCATATTAAATATTCTCTTGAGCCGACTTGTCTTCTAGGGTTATTATTCAACATTTAAGGGTTTTTGTTGCTTCCTGGAATATTCTAGTATTGTCAAAGGTTACATGTGGAGGTTAATACCTCTCACAACTACCATAATATCAACACTCCCTCCTAGCTAGGGAGGTATTAAAGGTAATGGTCTTGAGCACAAACAGAGCATTCAATCGGTAGCATCATCATAGCCACACAGGTTATCTCATGATCACGTAGATCAACTCACGAGCAACATCATCACTATCAGTATCATCTTATAGCATCAACTGCATTATCTCTCGAAGCCATACTCCATCTGAGTAATCGAGCATGATGTTGAATAAGTCACTCACTCCACAGAGTGATATAAGAACTATTCTTCTAATCCGGACATATGTCCTAGAAGAATAATTGTTCCAACAGATGTTGGAAGCCACGCCATGGGCTACAAGGACTATTCTTCTAATCCGGACATACGTCCTAGAAGAATGACTGTCCTGGACAATTTTCCCTCCGGCCACTACTGTGAACTCAGGGAAAATGTTTGTCTTGTACCAATCTCTCCACTCTGGTCACCACTGTGAACTCAGGGAGACGAACCATTCTTCTAATCCGGACATATGTCCATGGTACATCAACAATCTATCAACCTGGACCATTCTCCACAGGGAGAATGTCTGTCCACCAGTAATCAGTCTTGCCTGGACCATTCTCCGCCTGGAGAATGTTTGTCCATCAGCACACTGACTATCCATCTAGCTGGCAATCATCTCCAACACTAGTGGTCGTCTCCATGGCAATCAGAACAATGCCATTCAATAGAACACAATTGTGTCTATCCATAGTAGTACACAACTACTATCCAGTGGTAAACAACCACTCCTAGTAGCACACTGCTACTATCCAATGACACACAGTCACTATCAGTGGATCACATCCACCACAGTAGCATACAGCTACTGTCCAGAGACATACAGTCTCCACAACAATCATATCATCTGATATCAACCTGCATAACAATATCATGACACAAACTGAGTCATTTGGGCCATTCTTCCACTCACATCTACGAGATCTGGAAGAGCATCTGCCCTCAGAAAGTAAAACATCAGCCATGGGCTATCTGGACTATTCTTCCTAAGAATAGAAGAATAATTGTCCCTGATTTATGAGCCTGGACAATTAACCTAACTGGGTCATTCCTCCGACACTAATCATAGTGCAACCTGGAGAGAATGAGTCTGCCCTAGGGAATGCATGTCCCTGATTGTTGAACCTGGACCATTCACCTAACTGGGCCATTCCTCCGGCACTAATCACAGTGCAACCTGGAGAGAATGAGTCTGCCCTAGGGAATGATTGTCCAAACCATTTCCTATAGAAATGATTGCCCTGCACCAACCTCCAAAACGAACGATTCTTCGAAACTGCTCACAACTGTGAACTTGGAAAGAATGACTGTCCGACGAGGCAGACCATTCTACTTGACCACTACTCAGAGTGACTGCTAAGAAGAATGGTTGTCCTAGACCATTCCCCCACACTGGCCACAAGGGGAATCGATGTCTATGGTACATCAGCAATCTATCGGACCATTTTCATTACAAAATGACCGTCCGATCTGGACCATTTTCCGAACTTGAAAATGCATGTCCGTCAAAAATCTTGGGCCACTTTCTGGACTGGAACGTGATTGCCCAACCTGGACCATTTTCCGAACTGGAAAATGACTGCCCATAAATCAATAACATATCAGTGCTCCCTCCCAACCTGGGAGTAATCTCTTCCTTTTTCAATAAGGAAGTCGCCTCCACGAGCCCCAGCTTGTCCCTTAAGTAAGCAATCTTTTCATCTTGGGCAAAGGCTTTACCAAAATATCTCTTATCTGCTCATCTGTCGAGATATACTGGAGAACCTGTCATGGAACACCGGGTTCTCTGAAAGCTTTACACAACTCTAGTCATCACAATATATCATGGTCGAATCCAGCACCTTGATCAGACAGTCCAGAAACCAACTTACGGAGCCACACCGCTTCCGTACAAGCATCACAAACTGCAATATACTATGCTTTTGCAATGCTGAGTGTAACAGACTTATGTTTCCTGCTAGCGCATGGCATTGTGGCAAAGCTCAACCTGAAACATATCCAAGTAGCACTTCTTCTGTCATCTGCACTCCCTTCCCAATCTGAATCGATAAATCCATGCAGTTGTATATCATAACTCAAACGTCCCACAAAACAAATATCCGGCTAAGTATTCTCCAAATACATTAACGAGCCAATCAATTGTCGATACAGAGACGGGTCTATTGGATTAGAGTCTCTCAACTTCTTCAGATCTGTCATCATGGGAGTTTGCCATGGACTTGCAATCCATCATCCCGGACTTCTGAAGAACCATTTCAATATACTTCCTTTGTCATAGGGAGTTTTCACCACACTTTTGTTGTACATGAGAGGCTCTGCACCAAGTTTTCTTGAATCCATACAAGGTCTTCTTCCATCTGCATACAAGGGTCTCTTTCTGGTATACCTCAAAAGCTTGAGGTTGCTCTGCATACACTTCTTCTTCAATTACTCTGTTGAGAAGAACAGTCTTTGCATTCTCTGATGTAAACTGCAACCCATGGATATTGCAGGAGATAAAATGGATCAGGTAGAGGTATATCTAGTTACTAGAACAAGTTGTCATCGTAGTCTTTTCCCTCCTACTGGGAGAACCCTCTAGCCCTGAGTCTCGCCTTGTATCTATCAATGCTTAAGTCTTTTTCACAATTTCTCACATACATTGTTCTTCATCACAGCTTCCTTCCATTCCTTCTGCTTGATTGCTTCTAGTGTTTTCAAACTGGTTCAATTGGTTGTTCTGACTTTTCTTTCTTTCTTGGAATCTTCATGTTCTTCCTCATGTTTATCTTCAATGTTGGAGTCCATGGAATCTTCTATAGATTGCATGCCCTTCTTTCCTGAAGGCTCCAAGCTTCCGCCATAGGAACATAAATGTAGATGGATAACCAAGGATATTCAAGGCTTCTTTCCGAAGAAGACTTCCTCTAGAGTCAAACTGAACATGTGTTGTTTATCATGGTTGTTATTTCCAATGAAGAACATGAATAGATAATTCATAATCTTTACGGATTCTTCTTCAATGGATCATATCATTGGGGATTAGCTCCCTCCTAATCCTAGCTTCATGCCTGAATGAGCAATATGCATGCTCTTCTTTTGGAATTTTGTGATCAGCTCCCTCCATATGAGAGAGTCCATGCTTTTGTCTGCTGCATCTCTCTTTGCTTTCTGCAAAGTGTCACAAGCATGTTTTGGTTTCCTTTTGATTCCTGACTTCCTTCGATTCTGACTCCTATGAGTCTCTTTTAAGTTTGTTTCTATCTATTCTGTTTGCTACCCAACTGGTAGTTGTGTCATCCTTATAAACTTCTTCTATAATAGCTTCCGCAAGGATTGTTCATCAAACATATTTCACAAGGGCACCTGGAACCTGAAGCCTTAACTGCTATGGAGGGTGCACTTGTTCTTTGAATACATTGAATCCAAGATTACAGCTTGGACAAGATCTCTAGTACTTTCCATGCAAACACACTCATGTTTTGCTAGATGATATAACTTAGATAGCATATACAAGTGCATACCTTTGAAAACTTTGTAGCATCATCCAGCTTGTCTTCCAATCTGAAAACTAGATACCATGTTTTTGCTGGCTGAGAGTACCAAGAGGTGCGCTCGGCTAGGGCGCACTAGGATCTCAAGGAATTAGGTCAAATGCTTCATCATAAGTGCATGAACACAAGGGTTAGGGTTTGTTGCAGCTGCATAATCAGAAAACCTAGCTGCAGCTGTAACTGGTTCCATAACGAGCTTAACAAATTACTTCCCAATCTATCTTCCAATGGTTAGACTGTCTGAAGATAGTGTGGGCCCATAACCTATTAGAAATAAAGGGATGTGCTCGTTTTTCCATAGACAATATAGCAATATTGTCACCCAACCATAGGAAGAAAGGCCACCCCCAAGCACCTTAACTTTGACAGACAGAATAATTCTGATAGCAGACCAATAGCCAACCAAGGTTGGTGCACCTTTCTCCAAGGGTAGCGCACCAAGCAAGAATAACCAGAAACAAAGCAGAAAGTCCAAACCCTAACCAAGAGAAAGTCCAACCAAAAGCCAAAATCCCAGTTGCAGCAATTGCAGCTTGCACTCCCTTTCCAAACTTGCGCACCACTAGTCCTTATGCAGTTGTGAGAGTGAGAGTGACAAATGAGCTCTAGCGCCCTCTATTTATACTGCTCTATCTCACTTGACTGGGCCGACTTCTCTTTCTGGAGGCTAATAATTCAATATTAAATATTCTCTTGAGTTGACTTGTCTTCTAGGGTTATTATCCAACATTTTAGGGTTTCTTTTGCTTCCCGATATATTCTAGTATTGTCAAAGGTTACACGTGGAGGTTAATACCTCCTGCAGCTACCATAATATCAACAAAAGGTGCTTTCACCTACTTTTTGAAGGCAGTGTTTTAAAAACCACCTAATCGAAACCGGAACTAGCCAGTTTTTCCGGTTAGATGCCCGACTGGTTCGAACCGGTGAAAAAACCGAACCCACGACCGGTTTATGACCTACTGGTTTGGTACCGAACCGGTCGGTTCGGTACCAAACCAGCTGGTTCCGTCCGTACTTCCTTTAGCAGGCCCGCGGACTTGAAAACCTTCTATGTTTTTACTAAACTAATACCCTAACATCCTCTAAACCCTAACTCTAGCCTATATATCTCTATCACTCCCCTCTAAGTGCCTCACACCTCTCTCATTCATCATTTGGGAGCATTTGGGTTTTGGAGCAGCATTGATTCTTGAAGAGCAGCATTGAGGAGCTTACTGGGCAAGTGTTTTGGGCAATTTGTGGTGGATTTGGCATCTCCACTAGGAGGCTATAGTTCATCTTCAAGTTTGGAGGAGTTGGATTAGACTCTAGAGGTATGTTGAAAATTTTCCACTCTTTTTTTTTCCATCTTAGAATCTTGATTGTTGAATGTTTGAAAGTTTGAAACTTAGTAAGAGTCTAAGACAAGGTTCCTTCTTTGCATTTTCAGATTGTTTGCATTGTGCAAATTGCACCTTCGCTTTAGCCTTTAAGTTTGCATTTACAAATTTACAATGGCCCCAAAAACTAAAGATGTCGCATGGGTTCATGCTGAGGTGATTGAAGGTCTAATGTATTGCAAGTATTGTCAAAAATGCATCAAGGGGGNTAGCATTCATGGGCTGAAAGAACACTTGGTTAGTGTTAGAGGCCAAGTTAAATCATGTGAGGCACCATTGGATGTTATTGGGCCTATTAGAGAAGAGATAAAAAAAAGTACTTAATGACTACCAAGAAGAAAAGGCTAGGGACAAAGCTATACAGGCTGAAATAGGGAGGAAGAGGGTAGTAGCACAAATGAGGGCAGCCAACCCCACTTTTGATTATGAGGACTCTCCATCTATTCATTCTACCGGTGTTAGAAATAGAGACCCCATTCATTATGTTCCTCCTCCCCTTGAAAGTGAAAATACCATGCATCCGCCTAAAAGTAAAAAGAGAAATACCATCCAAAGGTATTTCACACCTCCCCCCACTTTTGGCTCTGACAATGCCAATGTTTCTCAAGTTCAACCCACTCAATTTCAGCCCACCTTAGATGACCATTGGAAGAAACAATATAGAGAGATTGCTTAGGAGTACATAGCTAGATGGTGGTATCATGCTGATATCCCCTTCAATGTTGCCCGCTCAACATATTACCAACCTATGTGGGATGCCATTATTGCTTGTGGTAGGGGCTTCAAAGGCCCTAGTATGCATGATTTGAGGGTATCTCTTTTGCACAGAGAGGTTGCATCCATTGAAGAATACTTGACAGATTTCAAAGTATCATGGGCCAAAACAGGATGTACCATCATGTCAAATGGATGGAGTGATGGAAGGAACCTTACTATCATAAATTTCCTTGTCTCTTGCCCACAAGGAACCATGTTTTTGAGATCAGTTGATGCATCTGATAGGGTCAAAGATGCAAACTTGTTGTTTGAGCTATTAGATGAGGTTGTTATGGAGGTGGGGGTGGCCAATCTTGTTCAGGTCATCACAGATAATGCCTCTAACTATGTTCTTGTTGGGAAGATGTTCGAGGAGAAACACAAAACCATATTTTGGACCCCATGTGTTGCACATTGCATAGACCTCATGCTTGAGGACATTGGCAAACAAGAATGGATCAAAAACACTATAGAGCATGCCAAAAGCATCACAAAGTACATCTACAACCACTCATGGGTTTTGAGCCTGATGAGGAAAAACACAGAGAACAGAGAACTTCTTAGGCCTGCCATCACTAGATTTGCAACTCACTTCTTGACATTGGAATCTATGGCTTCCCAATCAAATAACTTGCAAAAGACGTTTGCACCTGATGAATGGAATGCATCTCAGCGGGCCCCCAGACAAAATGGCAAAGACACCAAAAAGAAAGTTAATGATCCCACATTTTGGAAAAAAGAAACAAAAATTGTGAAAATTGTTGAGCCACTTGTTAAGGTGTTGCAGTTAGTGGATGGGGAAAAATTGGCCATGGGTTACATTTCTAAGGCTATGGATCAGGCAAAGGAGTAAATAAGGGCAGCATACAAGGACAGAGTGACCAAGTATGGGCCTATTTGGGACATCATTGATCATAGATGGAACAATCAACTCCATCGCCCTATACATGCAGCTGGGTATTTCCTAAACCCAAGGTATCATTACAAAGCGCAGCTTGGAGAAGATATGACTAGGGAAGTTAGAGATGGCTTGTATGATTGCCTTGAGCGCATGGTCCCTTCTGGGAGTGAGCAGTTGGAGATACACCGACAGATCACTTCTTTAACTAGAGCCACAAGTACCTTCGGCAAGAACCTAGCAAAGATTGCAAAGGATGTGGATGAGCCAGGTAACAATTCCAAAGTTTAAAGTTCAAGTGTTTAAATTTTATATACTTTATAATTTATTACTTCAAAGAACTAACTCGACTAAGTATGTTTTATGCAGCAAATTGGTGGGAGCCATTTGCCAGCCAATGTCCTCAATTGCAAAAGTTTGCAATTAGAGTGTTGAGTCAAACTTGCAGTGCTTTCAGGTGTGAGCGCAATTGGTCTGTCTTTGAGAGGATTCACACGAAGAAGAGAAACCGTTTAGAAAGGAAACGGTTAAATGATCTAGTCTTCGTGCAGTACAACCTCCGGCTAAGGCGCAACCAATTGTTGAACAAAAGACCCAATTCAGATCCTATTGTGTTGGATGATGTTGATCCAACTTCAGATTGGGTAGTGGAGACTCACCCACCAGAGTTTGATGTTGACTATGATTTGGAGGTGGATGGGGCAGGGCAGGTTCAGATGGATGCAGATCCACTATTAGGGCCCCGCGGTCCGATTCCAGAGTCAGATATGGCAGGGCCTAGTGGAACTGCAGGCAGGCATAGCCGTATACCTCGTGTGCCTTGTCGCAGTTGTACTCATACTACTACAACTAGTGCAACTTCAGAGCCTATAGTCACAGATGTCGCTGATGGTGATGAGTCTGAGGTCGAGTTCGAGTCTAAGTCAGAGACAGATGATAATGTCGAGGGCGAGGATGCCCATGCCATTTCTACTTCTAGCAGTAGTGATGATTGATCATGTTAATCAATGAGATAGTGACTTATAGTCTTGACTCTTGCTAGTATGTTTTTTGTTGTTGTGGTCTATAGAAGACAGAGGCCATTTAGAGCCTCCTTGATTATATATTTATGTTCCGATCTCTAGATATGTATTGCACTTGGTGCCATTTTGATATATTCATGAGCATACTTTGGATATGTTGTCTCTAATTGTCTCTAATGCTTTGGAAACATGATTTAAAATTTTAAAAATATATTTTTTCGTTAAAATTTAAATATTTTTTATATTTTTTAAAAAATCGGTTCTACCGGTTCATTACCGGTTTTGGTTCTTGTTCAGGTTGGACCCTCGATCGGTTCTGGTGCCGGTTCCGATTTTTAAAACTATGTTTGAAGGGCGTTGGTCAAAGTAAGACCACCAAGGAACTCACCTTAGGAGGGCACACCTTTCCCTCGGAGCAGAATTCCAAAATTCATATTTTGAAAAATTAGGGTTTCCTCATAAACCCTAGTTCTTGGCAGCTACAAAATTGAAGTTGGAACTGGTCACCTTGGCATAGCACTCACTGGTAAGTACAAAACCTTTCTTTGAAATTTTTTATCTTTTTATTGTATTGTTCAAGCACAGGATGGCACCCAATACCAAGCTTGATGAGAAGCTTGAAGGTGTTGATAACTTCTGAACATGGAAGTATAGAGTGATGCTCAATCTAGAAGAGAATGATCTAGAAGATTTTGTAAAAGAAGAAGTTCCAGAACCTAAGCAAGATGAGGCCAAAGCAAAGTGCAAAAAGAACCTAGTGAAGGCAAAGAGAATCATTGTTGATTCTATCAAGGATCATTTGATCCCCCATGTCTCATCATTAACAACTCTCAAGCAAATGTTTGATGCCTTATCCTGATTGTATGAAGGCAAGAATATCAACCGGAAGATGACCTTGAGAACACAACTCAAGAATGTGAAGATGCAAAGTTCATAAACTATCCAATCATACTTCACAAGAGTGTCTCAGATCAAAGAACAGCTAGAAGCCATTGGAGACACAATCGAAGAACCTGAGTTGGTGATGACTACATTGAATGGTCTCCCCAGATCTTGGGAATCATTCATTCAGGGTATATGTTCAAGAAGAAGGCTAACAAGGTTTAGCAGACTACGGGAGGATTGTACTCAGGAAGAAGCCAGATTGGCAGCAAGAGAAGAGAAACTAGGCGATGAAGAAAATCAAGCCCTAGCAGCACATACCAAAAAAGGAAAGAGCAAGAAGGAAGTTCACTCACATAAGAAACCTCATGGATTACAAAAGACTCACAAGTTCAAGAAGGATTTCTCAAGTTACAGATGCTTCATTTGTCAGAAGATGGGACACAATGTCATAAACTGTCCCAACTCCAAAGGTCATGTCAAAAAAGGAAAGTATAAAAGACATCATGCTCATGCCGCAGAAGATGATGAACATGATCATGAGAAAACCAAAGAAGAAGACTCAAGTGAAGAATATGTATTGATCTCAACTCTTACAGATACAGTCACTCATGGAAGTGACACATGGCATATTCATAGTGGTGCTTCTAAGCACATGACTAGTTATAAGGGATCTCTCTCAAATCTAGTTCAGAAAGATTCACCTCACAAGGTGAAGCTAGGTGATGACTATCAATATCCCATTAAAGGAGTAGGAGAAGCATCCTACAAGTTAGACTCCGGAAAACCTATGAAGATGAAGGATGTGTTATATGTACCTGGTTCAAAGAAGAATCTCCTTTCTATCTCAGCTTTAGATGAGAAAGGATTCATAGTTGCTTTCATTGATGGCAAAGTCCTCATGTGGCCTAAAGGAAAATCCATTGATGATGTCGTAGTGATTGGGGTCCAAGAAGGAGGCTTATACAAGTTAAAAGGACATTCTATTTCAGTGTTAGTACACAATACAGTTACTCCAAGTGAACTATGGCATGGGAGGTTTGCTCATATACATTACAAAGCCCTATCGATTGTGAGCAACATGGTAACAGATTTGCCAGAAATCCAAGTAGACCATGAAGGAATATGCAAGGGATGTGCACAAGAAAAGAACGTGAAGAAACCATTTCCAAGCAGTGATAGCAAAGCTAAGGGAATCTTGGACATTATACATTCAGACGTGTGTGGACCAATGTCAGCCACTTCACTTAGCAGGTATGTATACTATGTTTCATTTATTGATGATTTCTCACATAAAACTTGGATTTACTTTTTGAAGGCTAAAAATGAAGTGTTCAACAAGTTCAAGGAGTTCAAGGCACTTGTTGAAAACTTGTCTGAAAAGAAAATAAAGATTTTGAGATTAGATAATGGAGGAGAATTCACTTCAGATGAATTCAAGGCATTATGTAAGGAAGTTGGGATTAAGAGGGAGCTCTCTACTCCCTACAATCCTCAACAGAATGGTGTGGCAGAAAGAAAGATCAAGATTCATGAAAGCAGTGAAGGCCATGGTTCATGATCAAGATTTACCGATGCATCTGTGGGCAGAGGCAGCAAAGACCGTTGTATATGTGCAGAACAGAAGTCCCCACAGAGTCCTTGGGAACAAGACATCAGAAGAGATGTTTACAGGTGAAAAGCCAGAGGTCAGCCACCTGAGGATATTTGGCTATCTAGTATATGTGCATGTCTCCAAGGACAAGAGATCAAAGTTGGACCCTTCGGGCAAGAAGGGTATATTTGTTGGATACAGTGAGACATCGAAGGCATACAGAGTTTACATCCCTGGTCACCGTCAATTGAGACTAGCAGAGATGTCACCTTCAATGATGATACAACTTTCAGTAGATCGAGACAACATCATTCAGATGAGGTTCATGATGAGGAGCCTGAAGCTCCCAGAGTTACAGAAACAGATACAGGTGATGATGTTGTACTAGAAGATCATGGTATGGAAGAACCACAGATACCTACAGACTCATCCCGAGAGATGAATACCAAGAAGAGAAGACAAGCTTGGGCTTGAGAAATTATTCAGAATGCAGAGAAGTATGGTGCTCCAGATGAATCCTTCAAAGAAAGCAAGAGACCACGACCTTACTCTAGCTATGTGGCATTGCTAAGTGACATCATTGATGTTGAGCCTATCCGTTATGAAGAGGTTGCAAAGAAGAAAGAATGGAAGGATGCCATGGTTGAAGAGTACCAATCCATTGTAAAGAATGATGTTTGGGATGTGGTTCCGAGACCGAAAGAGAAGACAGTTGTAAGTTCCAAGTGGATTTACAAAACAAAACATTCAGCAGATAGAAGTATCGAGAAGTGCAAGGCAAGGTTCGTAGCACATGGTTTCTCCCAAAAAGAAGGAATAGATTATGAGAAGACATTTGCTCCTGTGGCAAGATACACTTCGATTAGAGCTATACTTGCATTAGCTGCAGTAAAGAAATGGAAGGTACACCAGATGGACGTGAAGACAGCTTTTCTAAATGGTGTAGTAGAAGAGAAAGTGTATGTGGAGCAGCAACAAGGTTTCGAGACACGTGACAAGCAGACACATGTGTGCAGATTGAAGAAAGCCTTG
Organism: Picea sitchensis; assembly: GCA_010110895.2. Classification (NCBI taxonomy): domain Eukaryota; kingdom Viridiplantae; phylum Streptophyta; class Pinopsida; order Pinales; family Pinaceae; genus Picea; species Picea sitchensis. Next base: position 80,289 of record SNQJ01S0000433.1, read on the forward strand.
TATGAGTTAAAGCAAGCACCCAGAGCATGGTATGGTAGAATTGACAGCTTCCTGATGAGCTTGGGCTTTACCAAGAGTAACGCAGATTCCGACCTATACTTCAAGGTTGTGGATGGTGGACCAGTGATATTACTGTTGTATGTGGATGACCTGTTTCTAACAAGAGAAGAGAAGCTTATCACCGATAGTAAGAGGAAGCTTGTTGCAGAGTTTGAGATGAAAGACCTAGGCATGATGCATTACTTCTTAGGTCTAGAGGTATGGCAGAGACCGAGTGAGATTTTCCTTAATGAAAGAAAATATGTTGTTGAGATTCTGAAGAGATTTAGAATGATGGATTGCAAGGCCATGCTCACACCGATGATGACAAATTTGAAGTTGTTGAGCGATACATCCTCAGAGACAGTGGATGCCACCATGTATAGAAAGATGATTGGTTCATTGATGTACTTAACGAACACGAGGCCAGATATATGTTTTGCAGTGAACACATTGAGTCAGTTTATGGTTGAGCCGAGAAGTGTTCACTTGGTTGCTGCAAAACATGTGATGAGGTACCTAAAGGGTACAATTGATTATGGACTCGAATATGTTTCAGATCGTGAGATAAACCTGCAAGGCTTTATTGATTCAGATTGGGTTGGTAGTGTTGCAGACCGAAAGAGTACATCTGGATGTTGCTTCGATATGGGATCAGCTATGATCTCATGGTTCAGTACGAAGCAGACTAGTGTGGTGCTCATTACAGCTGAAGCAGAGTAAATAGCAGCTTGTTCAGCTAGCAGCAAAGCAGTGTGGCTTCGGAAGTTGCTTGCAGGATTGTTTGATCTTGAGTTAGAGGCGACTTGTATCTGGTGTGACAACCAAAGTTGTGTGAAGTTGACAGAGAACCCAGTGTTCCATGACAAGTCCAAGCACATCGAGATCATGTACCATTATATCATAGTGGTACAAAGGGGAGCAGTGAAGCTCCAGTATGTCGCTACAGATGAGCAAATAGCTGACGTTTTGACCAAGCCTCTGTCGAAAGTGAAGTTTGGGTACTTCAGAGACAAGCTTGGTGTGGTCCAGAAGGACGTCCCTAGTAAGAGGGAGTGATGAGCTACAGTTGTGATCTAGGGCAGCAGCTCAGCATGTGGCAGAAGCAACGGGTGGTCATTCACGGGCATGTTACGGCTACTCCAATGAAAAAGTCTGGTACGTCAAGTTACTACTACTCCGGTGATAAAGCCCGGTACGCAGATGGTTACTCTAGTGATAAAGCCTGGTACGTCGAGTTACCACGACCCTGGTGATAAATCCTGGTACACAGATGGCTACTCCAATGATAAAGCCTGGTACGCCAAGTTACTACTACCCCAGTGATAAAGCCTGGTACGCAGATGGCTACTCCAGTGATAAAGCCCGGTATGTCAAGTTACTGCTACCCTAGTGATAAAGCCCGGTACGCAGATTGCTACTCTAGTGAAAAAGTTTGGTACGCAAAGTTAATCACTCTGGCAATAGTCAACACAACCTCGCACGAGGTCAGCGGATGCCATGCCTTCAGGGCTGGTTAGTTACCCGGCTTTTCAACTACTGGGCCAACCTGTGTGGTTGGAGGTGTTTCCTAGCCTTGGGCTAGATGGGTAGTGTGTACGCACTACATTGCCTAATCCTCGTGATTAGATGCCTGGTCATTATGGACCAGTTGCCTGGTGTGCTAACCAAAGGTTACTAGTTCATTGTGGAACTAGATGCCAGATTATGTGTGAGTTGGCGAGTGAAAGCCCTGTGATGACATAAAGCCCGAATGGATGATGAGACCATGGATGTTGATATGATTACAAAACTTCTTCAATATAGATTCGTGGAAATTCAACAAGTCAACGATCAAGTGTACAGAAGAGCAGAAGCAGTCGTGACGATCGTGCCAAAAGAATACCTTCCTTGCTAAGAGGGAGTGTTGAAGTTTGAGTAGCTTCGGAAGATATTATTATTATATTCATATTGTATTTGACTAAGACAAAACCCTAAAAGATAATGTTATATTATATTTGTTAAGTTGGCCCTATTGTGCCTTTGTAAAAGTCGGCCCTATTGTGCCTTGACAAGTCAAATGTAAATTAGAAGAGTAAAGTGGACAGGTCGACCCTAACCTAATTCTGGGTGGTCCAACTTGTATTTATAAGAGGCCTAGCGCCTCATTTGGAGTACACACAACAAGCTCTCACCCATAGTGCGCAGTCTTGGAGAGTGACGCAACTACAAAGGAGGAGTGACGCAGCTACAAAGGAAAGGTGTTCCAGTGAAGGGTTTTGGTTATTTGGTGAAGGACTATCTTGATCTAGTGATGCGCTACTATGTTCTGGTTAGGGTTTTCTGGTAGATCTTCTGTTTTGGTGAGATCTCTCTTGAGAGAGACATTGTACTTGTTGAAGAATCTATATTGAAGAAGCTTTGTTGGGTTTTCTCCCCCACAAGGGTCTTCGAGGGTAAATCTTGTGTATACTGTGGATGTCTTTCTTTCAGTGATCCTTATGCATGCAATTATTGTTTTAATAGACCAATGTTAAAGAATACTATACACACTTAACTACTTAAGAAGAATTTTAACAATGTCAACAGAAGAGATTGTCATCGATGTCAATAGATGTGATGGGTGTATTTGGAGAAGTCTCCAAAGTGGTCCCCTTATGGCGTAGCTTTAAGCATGGCCCTCACGAGAAGACGCTTTGAAAAAGTCTACAAGAAACCCAGAGGTGTGGTCATGAGGCTCAAAGTTGACTAAGGAAAATGAGGTTGAAGAATACTTCAAGTGTATACAAAACCCTCATAGATGGATAGTCCTCGTCATGTCGTTTCCAACGGTAGGTGGTACGCCATGTGGTTCCTCACAGGTGAGGAGTTATGAGGTCATGAAGTTGGAAGCCCCAACGAATGGTCAAGAAGCCCCTAAATGGTTGAAACAAGAAGTTACAAGTCATTAATTAAAGGGTCAAACGGTTATAACAAGAAAGTACAAGCCGGCCCTAAAGTTAAGGAAAGAAATCACATGGACAAGTATAAATACACTTCAAGAAGCCTCTCATTCTTACACACACATGTTCAATGATTATCTATCTCTCAAGTGATCTTTTGGTTTATCTTTTCGTAGCATATCTGAGCTAATGAAGTCTAAGGTAGCGAAGGGAAGCAAAAGAAAAGTCTGCAAACTAGCTTTTTGAGGTTATTTGTGGGTCACAGTGGAGCAGGGCGTAGACATCCGCGGGTCGTAGTGCAGCAAAGCGCGGACATCTGTGAGTTGACATTATACATGTCGCGGATCTGTGGAAAAGGGCTTGAAGAAGATGGTATCTCTTGCTTGTTGAAGATGATATGCACAAGGTTGATTTGTTGATCTGAGATTATATGCTTCAGGTCTTCTTCATGAGTAAAGGTATGTCTTTTATGTGTTTGTTTGAGGCTTGTATCATGGATGGTATGGCACATGCTTAAGGCATGTCTTGGAGGCACTTGGTTGAGGTGATATTGATACATGCTTGAAAGTTGAGACATATCCTTGGTACATTGTGTATGGTTGTTATGGTTCATTGTTAGAGGCACATCTTTGTGATATTGGCATATACTTGAGGCATATTTTATGGCATGTGGTATGATACATGCTTGAGGTACATTGTGGCACATGGTTTGGAGATTTGGGTATATGCTTGAGGTACACCTTGGTGATGTTATGGTACAGTGATTAGAGACGTATCTTGGCTATCTTGGTATCTGGTTTGGTATTTGTCATGGTGATGATATCACATGCTTGAGGCACTTCATTGATGATATCCTATTGTATATGGTGGCATGTGTATGAGGCACATTCTTTGGTGCTTGGTTGAGGCACATCATTTGGTACATAGTTGATGCTTGGTACATGGTACATTGTGTTGGTATACGATTGAGGTATATGGTTGATCATTGATGTTATGGTACCTACATTTGGCATATCTTATGGTACATGATTGATGATATTGAGACACGACTCAGTGATGTTATGGTTCATGAGTTAATGATGTTTTGGTACATTGCTAGAGGCACTTCTTGAAGATCTTGGTACATGGTATGGTACAGGTTTTGGTACATGGTATGGTACATGGTTGATGTATGGTTGATGCATGATATGCATAGTTGATGCATGGTATGGTACATGTTGATGTACATAGTATGGTTCAGGTTCTGGTACATGGTTGATCTACATGGTATGGTGATAGTTTTGGTATCCATGTAAGTGGATCTGATTGATGATGATATATCAGGACAATGACAGTGACAGTGACAATGACGGTGACAGGGTCAGTGATAGGTTGGATGATTGGTTCATCATCGGGCACAAGTTGATGTGACAAAGTGACAATGATTGGTTGATGTGACAGTGACAGTGACAGGTTGGTTTATGACAGTGGTCGTTACAGGTTGATCAGTGGTAGTAACAGGTTGAGTCTACACTTATATTTCAGGGCAGCAGGACGAGGCAAGGAAAGGGGGTTGTAGCCTCCTTTCAGTTGGTGTTAGAGAACTCAGGGAATTGGAGCTTCCTTCAAGTTTGTTCCTGTAAATCAAGGGGTCATAGCCTCCTTCCAGTTGTAGCAGGAGAATTCAGGGAGTTGGAGCTTCCTTCAGGTTGGTGCCTGTAAGTCAAGGGGTCGCTGCCTCCTTCCAGTTGGTGCTGGAGAATTTGGAAGTTGGTGCTTCCTATGAGAGTATTCTTGATATATATAAGAAAGCATTCTGCGGTTTTCTCCCATTTAAGTTTCCACGTAAATTCTGGTGTACTATGTATCTAATGTGATATTGTTGAATTGTACTGCTTATGATTATATGCTCATGATATATTGAATGAAATCATAAATGATATATTGTTGATAAAGTTGAATTTTATATATTGTGATTGAAAGTGGTAAAAATTGTTCATATTGATTCAACACCCCCCCCC
>SNQJ01S0000433.1:108242-136067 GCA_010110895.2 Picea sitchensis
TAGCTCAAAGATATTACAAAGACCTACAATACAAAGCCGAAGAAAAAGACAAAACACCATGTTGGGCTAGTATCCATAAGGAAAGGAAAGTCTCCAGGGGGTATCATCCAAACCATGTAAGACGAGGTGATGTGGTCAAGGGATGTCCAAACATAAGGGTAGAGTGAAAGACATGGATGCATGATATTACCTATGGGTGCCTTTGTAGAAGGTGAGTTGTACCCGTCATGGATGCAATTCTTTCCAAGCCCTTTATTGCCTTTATTCTTTTCTTTTCTTTATTGCTTTCTTCTTCTTTTTTTATTTCAATGACTAACTAGAGGACATTGCCTAGGCGTGGTGACCAGAGCTGACAGTGTTACCCACAAGTACTTTCATAGAGATTATAAGGTTGGCTCGTGATGAGACCCCCTTTCCCTTGGCCATGCAACCAAAGGTCATTGCCCTGGCGTGGTAACCAGATAATGGCAATGTCATACTGCTAGGTACCCATGAGCATAATAGGTTGGCTCGTGATGAGACCCCCTATCCTCTTGACTAGGTCTTGTTTTGTTATTTTTCTTCGGGTCCCTCTTATTTCTTGCTGAGAGGCTTTTTATTGCCTTCTCGGGGATCCCTGGGCGAGGCATCTCTAGGTTTCATTTTTATGGATTTTATCTTTTACCAGCTGCTTTTACCTTCTGGGCCTTTAGCCCCTTCTGCCCACAAGATAAGGTGCAACCCCACAAACAGATCATCCTAATGCCTGGACTAGGGGAATGGGACAGATGAGTGGGAGATAAGATGTAAAAGTGATGATATGATGGGAGCGGATGATGGCTCTTCAGAAATCGCCCCGGTGGCAAACCAAAACCTATGGGTACAGGGTTGCTAGGACACCCCGTCAATCCCCCCAACCATGGTCAAGTGGGTTAATGTAAGATCCAAGCAATCGTCAGAAATAAAAGGAATTTGAAGCATATATCTAAAGGTTATAATGATAAAAAGTGACACATACCATGATACCTGGACCAATTACCTCATGGAGCAAGAGTCTTCTCCGATACAAGACCAGGTCGATGGCGATGGATTCTGCTGTTGCTGACAAGACAAGTCTAATGATAGAAGAGAAGGATGGGCCCTCCAGGGCCATGCTCAAGTCAATCCTGCTCTCGATACTCCATGTCTAGCACCTGTGGGCCTCGAGACATGATCTCCTAGTTATCCCTAGAAATCGAGGATAACAGTGCCTATTATATAAAAACAAAAATAAAAAACTTTTTTATCTGAACTTTTTATTGGAGGTGGCAAATGCCAAAATCTATGATAACTCAGTTGTCAACATACTGATCTGAAATTGATCTTTAAAGACTTGGTTAAGTTTTAAGCATGTTAAATTACCATTCAGAAACTTAAATGGGGAAGGAGATTTTAATGAAAGAATGTTGCAGCCATCTTAAACAATACATAACAGAAAATAGACATAAGGAACAACAAACCATAACACCAAGCTTGATAATGGATTTCGGCAAGGTTGCCTACGTCTTCGGGCCTTTGTCTCAGTGGAGGAGTATTTCTTATTAATTTCTTCAAATGTTAAAAATGTACATAAAAATTGCATCAAATGGATTTCAAACCGGTCTTATTGTGTTCTGCTCGACCTAAAAAATCCAACGCAACTGACGACACTGAAAAATGCTAACTCTAACTCCCACAAATGGCCTCCAAACCTTGCTTCCTCAATGGTTTCCTTGCATAAAAATGGCTTGAGCTTCACAATTCTTCAACATTTCTCTTGTCCTGAACTTGTTTGGACTATCAAAAACCTCTAGTTTATATAGATTCTGAGTTGGGGGTCGAAATCCAACTTCCCCCCAAGATCTGGCCTCTTTCTGGGCTCCAGATCCACTCATTTCGGCCAAAAATCCAAAAATCCACAGAAATCAACAAAAATATATTAATATAAGGTAAAAACCCACTAAATTGGTAAATAATTGGTTAAGCACCCAAAAATAGGGCGTGCGCCCCTTTTTGTGGTTGCATGGGTGACATGTGGCCCGGTGCTAGACCCTTTAAGCCCCCACGCCCAGGTCACACCCCTGGTCACGGGATTCTCCCATGTGACCTGGCCTCCACTCAACGCACCTCCCTTAAACATAGAAAAGGGCTAATGTTAAATTTTTTAAAAAGTAGTTAAATTTATAAAGTTAAGTGCTTGCCCATATGGCTAACACGTCAGTTTTAAGACTTTGCTATATGGATAGGTCATAGGTTCGACTCCCATGGAGTTATACAACATTTTTCATTCATCCCTTTTAGGCCTCATCCAGGGTGATACATGGCACCCTGTGATTGGGCCATGTGTCAGCCCATGGTTGGCCAAAACCATACCATGTGGACCAATCACCCCTTGCCACTTGTCAACATCAGAAACTGCCAAATGTCGAGATCTGAAATTCCATGTTTCGTTTGCATGAGCTACCACTTGTTGAGCACAGAAGCTGGCAAGTGTCACATGCTGGAGATGCCACGTGTCACTTTGACCCTTTGACTTTTTGTTGGAGAAGACCAAATTTTCCAACTACCATAACTTTCTCATATGAAGTCCGTTTTTCGATCTGTTTGCGCCACCGGAAAGCTTGCGATGAGAAATTCACTATCACGTTGTTTTCTTGAACATTTGAGAACTTTGATTTTTTATCCTTTCAATATCCATTTTGGATCATTCCTCCCCACTAAGACCTTTTGGTCCTCCAAAAGGGTATTAACCAGTCATCAAGTGCGGGACAAGCCACCCCACTTGTTCTTTGTCTTTAAACTTTGTTATGTGCACTTGTCTCATCAATATCAATTGCAAAAAACCCATGACAACTGACAACATATTTTTAGCCACTTGTACTCTTTCACATCTAATTGAAGCCACTACCATCCATGTTGAAAATTAGCAGTGATAACATCATAAATATGACTGCAAATGAGCTAATATGTTTGTAGTACTTGCGTGACATTAGCTTATCTTGAAGCAAAGTATGATTGAACTTCCATTCTACAACCATATCATGTTCATGCTTAAGATCAATTGCTTGATTTGGTACAATTATAGGTGTGTTGCTTGCATAAGTTGTGCCTTCCTTAATTGTTCCATTATTTGAAGAGATTGATTTGCTTTTAAGTGATGAGCATGTACAACATATTCATTGCCTTCTTTGATTAAGTGATATTGATTATGTTCCATGTAGAAGATTGTTTTGCGATCATACAAATAAGGACTTCCAAAGACCATTCCACATTCATTGAGTGGCACCACATCACACGTTACCTCATCCACAAACTTTGATGAAATTGCAAACTTTAAAGTGCATTGCTTTGTTATGTGCAATTTATTATTGTTGCTTATCCATTTGAGTGAGTAAGGTTTATGATGCATCTTAGTGTTTAATCCAAATTGTTTAACCACTTCCTCTGAAATCAAGTTAGATTGAGATCCACTATCTATCAATGTATCGATCTTAGTATGTTTCATTATCACCCTTATGTGAAACAATTTGCATATCTAGAATCATATCCATCACCAATTTTACCTGTCAAACCAACTGTTGTGATCTTAGTCTCATCACCTGAATCATATCCCAAGTCTGTTGGTCATGTTGTTGTTGCAACTGTTTGCCTCCCTTTCCTTTCTTTGAACCACTTTGGTCTCTTCTCAGGATGCAATTGACAACAATGGTCATCATCATGCCCTTCTTTCTTACAATGCTTGCAAGAGAGCTTCTCTTCACTTCTGCTCACTGAATTTTCTTTCTTTCCATTCCCCTTTCTTGAAGATGATTCCCCTGATACTCCAACTCTTTTTTTCCCTGCTTCAATGCATGTTGCTTGAACATAAACCTCATAAAGATTAGTAGGTCCAAACATAAATACAGTATTACGAATATGTGCAGGTAAACCTCCTATATACTTCATAAGAGTTTCTTGGGTATGTAATGGAATGTTTAACATTAATGCCATCTTATGAAATTCATCTGTGTATTCTTGCACTGTTTGTCTCTTTCTTAGTTTAAGACCTTGTCATTCAATTAAATCCTTCTCTTTATAACCCAAAGGATAAAATTGCTTTCTAAGTGCAAAAACAAAATCTTTCCACGATGTAAATACATTACCCACTTGCTGTGTGCCATTTTGCAACTTACTCTGCCACCAAATGAGTGTTGTGTCTGCAAGACGAAGTGATGCCAACTTGATTTGAGTTTCCTCATCCTTGATTTGTTACACACTACAATAAAATTCCATCTGTCTAACCCAATTATCAAGCCTCTCAACATTGACTTCACCATCATACATGGGTAATTCAAATTTCACATCAAGCTTAAGTAAAGGCATATCATGTTTATGTTTATGTTTATGGGAATGTTTTCTTTCTGTGGATTTGGAACTTGTACTTGAAGAAGAAGAAGCTGATGGAGAAGAAGGAGGTGAAGGAAGAGGTTTAGGAGGATCCTCTCCTTTTTCACTTTTTTCGTGTTTAGAAGATTCCCCTTGGAAAGGTCTCTTCCATTCCAAGTAATCCTCATATAAGACCTTTACCATCTCAGACATGGCGAATAATTTTTTTGCAACTTGATCTCGTTCTGAGACATGCCTTCTTCCGATGCCATCTCCTCACTTTGAGAAGTCCTCTTTCTCGATCCAATCTTAGGATCCCCCGCTACAAGCTCACCTTCATCACGACACAATTTTTCCCTCGTAATCGTGCAAACTCAAAAACCAACCATCAACCTGTTCTAATACCACTTGATCCGAAATTGATCTTTAAAGACTTGGTTAAGTTTTAGGCATGTTAAATTACCATTCAGAAACTTAAATGAGGAAGGAGATTTTAATGAAAGAATGTTGCAGCCATATTAAACAATACATAACATAAAATAGACATAAGGAACAACAAACCATAACACCAAGCTTGATAACGGAGTTCAGCAAGGTTGCCTATGTCTCCGGGCCTTTGTCTCAGTGGGGGACGCTTTCTTATTAATTTCTTAAAATGCTCAAAATGTACATAAAAATTGCATCAAATGGATTTCAGACTGGTCTCAATGTGTTCTGCTCGACCTCAAGAATCCAACGCAATTGACGACACTGAAAAATGCTAACTCTAACTCCCACAAATGGCCTCCAAATCTTGCTTTCTCAATGGCTTGAGCTTCACAATTCTTCAACACTTCTCTTGTTCTAAACTTGTTTGGACTGTTAAAAACCTCTGGTTTATATAGATTCTGAGTTGAGGGTTGAAATCCAACTCCCCCCCAAGATCTGGCCTCTTTCTGGGCTCTAGATCCACTCTTTTTGGCCAAAAATCAGCAAAAATCTATTAATATAAGGTAAAAACTCACTAAATTGGAAAATAATTGGTTAAGCACCCAAAAATAGGGCGCAAGCCCCTTTTTGTGGTCGCATGGGTGACATGTGGCCTGGTGCTAGACCCTTTAAGCCCCCACGCCCAGGTCGCACCCCTGGTCACGGGATTCTCCCATGTGACATGACCTCCATTCGACGCGCCTCCCTTAAACATAGCAAAGGGCTAATGTTAATTTTTTTAAAAAGTAGGTAAATTTATAAAGTTAAGTGCTTGCCCATATGGCTAACACATTGGTTTTAAGACTTTGCTATGTGGACAAGTCATAGGTTTGAATCCCATGGAGTTATACAACATTTTGCATTCTTCCCTTTTACGCCCCATCCAGAGTGACACGTGGCACCCTGTGATTGGGCCACATGTTAGCCCATGGTTGGCCAAAACCATACCATGTGGACCAATCACCCCTTGCCACTTGTCAACTTCAGAAATTGCCAAATGTCAAGATCTGAAATGCCATATGTCGGCTGCAGGAGCTGGCACTTGTCGAGCACAGAAGTTGCCAAGTGTCACACGCTGAAGATGCCATGTGTCACTTTGACCCTGTGACTTTTTGCTCGAGAAGACCAAATTTTCCAACTGCCATAACTTTCTCATATGACGTCCATTTTTCAATCTGTTTGCGCCAACAAAAAGCCTGCGATGAGCACTTCACGATCATGTTGTTTTCTTGAACATTTGAGAACTTTTATTTTTGAGCCTTTCAAGATCCATTTTGGATCATAGACAATGAAGACAATCATCATATACTACTATCTATAAATGTGAGCATACTTGTCATCGTTATTCAAGGAAAAACATACCACCAGAAATGACCCATTGGTGATCCACAAGGAGGCAAACTTTCACTCCTGCCAGATGCCTCTAAGTCTCGGGGCATTAGTCAGTTTCCTTATGTCCGAGAAATATGAGCTCTTGGGCAATCAAAAGCAGTTTTAGGTCTACTCTGAGACCAAAAGGGTGGTTTCAATGCCCTATGGTATCCCCAAGATACCCAATATCCTATGTGCTCCACCATTGTTGAGGCTAGGCATAAGTCATGAGGTATCAAGTATTCACTTTGATTTAGCTCCATTTCTTTTTTATTTTAACCTATTCAACCATAAAGCAAACAATGACGAGAGTAATTATTAGTTGCTATCTGTGAATGTAGGCTAACTCATAATCATTATTCGAGGAAAACCATGCCACATGAAATGACTCATTATGATCCATAAGGGGCCAAAATTCCACTCCTACTAGATGCCTCTAGGTCTTGAGACGTTAACTGGCTTCCTTATGTTCGAGAAAGACGAGCTTGTGAGCAATTAGAAGCAATTTTAGGTCTTACTTCAAGATCAAAAGCGTGGTTTCAGCGCCCTATGGTATCCCTAAGATACCCAATATCCTTTGTGCTCCATCATCATTGAGGTTAGGAAAAAGTCACGAGGTATCAAGTATCCACCTCGATTTAGCTCCATTTCTTCTTTATTTAAACTAACTCAACAATAAAGCATATAGCGAAGACAATTTTCACTAGTTGTTATATGTGAACGCAAGTTGACTCATCATTATTATTCAAGGAAAACCACGCCACCTGAAATGACCCGTTGGTTGTCCATAAGGGAGCAAACTTCCACTCTTGCTAGATGCCTCTGTATCTTGGGACATTAATCAATTTCCTTATGTCCAAGAAAAACAAGCTCTTACTCTATCAAAAACAATTTTAGGTCTTACTTCAAGATCAAAAAGGTGATTTCAATACCTTATAGTATCCCCAAAATATCCAATATCTTATGTGCTCAATCATTATTAAAGCTAAATAAAAGTCACAAAATATCACATGTCCACTTCAATTTAACTCCCTTTCTACTTTATTAAAACTTATTCTACAATAAATTTTGCTTTGCAACCATATTTATCATTTTATATTTCTCCTTACAAAAAGTTTTGTCCAAAAATATAACTTTTAATAACAAGGCTACTAGGTACCGAATATAATAATGAAAGTATTGTTTAAGGTGATAGGGAGAGAATGAGCATGCATGAAATGACTAGACGGTAGAAATATTTATTACAATAACATTGGGGGGAGTGAAGGAAGCAATAAGACTTCAAAGTCTTTGGCCAATAAGATCTCAGATAAATGAGATTTTAAATTTAAAATAAATCATTATTTTTTAAAACTTTAGATGAAGGGGTGTATATTTTTTGGTCAACCATGAACTAATAGAAAGTCAAGCCTAACTCAAAGTTATATACCATGCCTGTCGGCAGGTATAATAATGCTTTGTTAAAGAATTTGTTGTTTAATAATTAAAGGTAACACTCAGAGTGATCGGTGAAAAAATGCTATAAGAGTGAAAATGTGGGTCTTCTTGCTTGACATTCGAAATATAAATTTTCGAAATAGATTAGAGATCGAATCCAATTACAAACCATGCATGGATGATAGGTCATAGTGGCATATCACATAATAGCAATAATTAATAAAAAAAAACTAGCAATAATTAACCAACAAGGGGAAATGAAAATGTAAAAGAAAAAAGGCATTTGATATAGGTTGTCTAACCACTTTATGTTTTGATTTTTTTGTCGGAATTTGGTGACATAAATCTACACGAAATCATAATTTTCTGTTTTTAAAATTGTATTTCTTAATGCATAAATGGATTCAGCGTACTGAAAAACTCTTGGGGCACTCAGATTATACAGAATTAACCACTTAAATCTACAGATCCAACAATTTCTCGTCGAATTTCGGGCAAAATTAAACAAAAAAATATCTCCGGAAAAGGACCAAAACGTAGAACAATTAAACTATCTCCTTGACATATAGTGGATACTTCGACATGAATACTCTACATATAGTGAATTTGAAAGATATTGATATCAATTTATTACAGTGTGAAAGCCTTAAACATTAATTTAATATAATAGTGGATTGTTCATCAACGTGAGAATGAATCAATTAAAAATTGGTAAGTAAGAGTTTTAAATATGATAAAATATTTATAAACAATGTCGTATAGTTGATCTCGACATTGTTGATGTTGTTAGGTCCATTGTATGCCTTGTAGGATTGTCGTTGAACCATGTTTCTTTATCAACACTACAATTATTTTCTACTAGCAGTTAGGGTTTTGTAGAGTATGAGTAAATGAAAAAAAATGGTGATGTGGCGAGAGTAAGTTGCTTTGGTGCGAGGGATGAATAATGGAAACAATACATGGGTCTAGGTGAAGGGGCACGAGAGACAAAGTGATAAGTTTTCAAAGCATCTCTCAAAAGCTACTACTAATAAACATTGCTACTCAAAATATTAATAGTGTATGATATGTATGATACGATAAATCAAGGTACGATGCTAGTGTATGATATGTGTTGGATTACTAAGAGGGGGGGTGCATCAATAATAGAGCAATAATCCTTTTTAACCACAAAATGAAAGTGTTATATCAATGTAGCATTATCATCAAGTAGTTGCAGAGTAAATAAACAATGAACAAATGAGCAATCATACACATACACAATACACCGATGTTTTTATGTGGAAACTCAAAGCGGGAGAAAACCACATAATGCTTTTTCTTGTATGTCTTTAAGGATTACATTCATTGCAAGCACCAACTTCCTTTGTTTTCCAGCTGCAACTGGAAGGAGGCTCCAACCCCCTAGTTTCTCAAGCTACAACCTGAAGGAAGCTTGAAGTCCCCAATTCTCTGGCTACAACCAGAAGGAGGCTACAACCCCCTAGTTTCTCAGGCTACAACCTGAGGGAAGCTCCAACCCCCCAATTCTCTGGCTACAACCAGAAGGAGGCTACAACCCCCTATGTTGTCCGGCTACAACCGAAAGGTGGCTACAATCACCTGTCCTTGCCCTGTCCAACCACCCTGACGTAGAAATAAAGTGACGGAACCATTATCACACTATCACTGTGAGATATACTAATTTAAACCTGTACCAATCAACCTGTAATCAACCTGTAACAACCTATACCAATAACATGTGCCAAGATGTACCTCAACCTGTACCATAAACAAATGCATCAACCATGCACCAAACATGTACAAATAACTTGTCACAATAACCTGTTCAAACAACCTGTAATCAACCTGTACCATAAACAAGTGCATCAACCATGCACCAACCTGTACCTCAATCTGTACCATCAACGAGTGCATCAACCATGCACCAAATATGTACCAATCATGCATCAAATACACATAAACTATGACTCATCAAGATGTACCAACATCATCAACTATACACCTCTTGTATGTGCCAACTCATCAACTACTTGTCTCAACCATGTACCCAACATGTACCTCAACTGTAGAAACTAAATATGTCACTGAGAAACCTGTCACTGTATACTCATCAACCAATCTGATCTGATCACATATACCTCAAACACTATACCACAAGTCTGTACCTTAAACCATGTGCTAGAACCTCATTGTTACACAACCCCTATCTGTACCAATAACTTCAACAACATACCTCAACCAAAATCCCTCAAACATGAACCAATACTGAACTTCAGTAGATCTGCCTCAGATCAACTCTACAGCAAGCCATAAACTCCCAACAGGGCATCCAACATATTTATAAGGCAAACCCTCAACTTGATTCATAAATTCAACACTACACATATGAGAACCATACCTTTTTTCTTCTTGTAGCGTTATGTTGCCGTGGTTTTTACGCGACACTTTTCCTGCTGCGATTTTTCTGCCACACTTTTTCTGCCGCACTTTTCTCTATCAATAATACTTGCCCAAATAACCTTTCACAAAAAATAAATATTCAATGATATTCAAGTGCGATTTGAATGAGAGACTCTTGCCTCTTATTTATACTTGTATGTAGCTTCCTCAAGGGGTTACCTTCTAACCATCTTAACCCACTTTCTTTATTTCAGGGTTAACCCACTTATAACCTTTGTCCACTTAACTTAACCACTTTCCATAATTAGTAAGTTCTCCATTACCTTTATTATTTAAATAATTTCTTTTGCATCCTCTTTGACTTATAGTACACTCATCACTTCACTCTGTTATTTAAATAATTTCTTCTTTGCAAACACTTTGACTACTTTGACCTTTTGGGGCTTCTAGATGACTCATGAGGGTTCTCCAACTTCACATGGCCATAACTCTCTGATCGTGAGAAGTTATGTGACGTTCCACATACCATTGGAAATGGCATGACATGTACTATCCATCTAGAATAGTTTTACATGCAAATATATCAAAACTCATACCATTATCTATCAAACAAACTTGGGTCCATTACCCAAACCTTTGTGCTACCAGAATTCGCTATCGGACTTTCTTCAAGGGTTGACATCAATGACAACCAACCCAATTAATCAACTATGATACGATAAATCAAGGTACAATGCATGGCATGCTCACATATATAATGTTTTGAAAATTTTCCCATATGTTAAAAAGTACCTCTGGGAGGTTAAATTGTTTGTCGTGAAAGACAAGCAATTGAAATGTTTAGACACACATGATAATCTAATTACGTGATAATAGGTATTTTGACCATCAAGTTTCAATATTATGTGTTATTATTTAGTAATCGAGTAGATTTTCTCTTTTCTTTTAAGACAATGTTTAAATATTGATATCGCTCGATAATGTCCAATATGAATATGAATTCATTCGTTGTAACCTAGCCATGAGATCCAATCATAACAACATATAGTAAGGACATAGCTAATAGTAAGTGATCGAAGACGAAAATCTAAACAATGGTAGTCAAGTCTCAATAATCATTATTGTTCCATAGGTATAAGACCCAAATAATATTCAACCTAAATATGAGTTATCATAAGAGTGACAAGAGCGTTGCTATCAATAGGCACCAAGACATAAAGATCTTTGCAATTCCCTAGGAATGTGATCTAGTAATCGTTATAGTTATTGGTCATTGTGAGAGTAATAATAGGTAATCAAAAACAAGGATCTTAAAACTAGTTAGCATATATAGTCATTATCAAGTCCCAAGGAATAGCTTAATCGATTGAACCACCGACCCACGATATGTTGTTGATGGAAAGACCTTGAATCATATATTCAAATCGAATTGAATTCCACAAAGTCATTGATCGCTATTATGATTGGCACTTGAGTCACTCTCCATCCAAATATTTCTAAGAAAATAAAAAACCCCACATTATTTAAAAAAAAAGAAAAGTTTGTCATTATTTTTATTTTCATTAATCCCTAAACATGAATACTAGTAGTACCTAACATAGGTAACCATTATTGTATCTCAAACAAACACGTGATCCAAATTATTGTCACCTTAGTCAACACGTATACGTATTTGAATGTTTTACTCGAAATTTTAAAAAATATATGTACTTTAAGACCAAACACTTACAATCATTTTATAATATAATTGATTCTAGGCCCATCACACTTATTTTATTAATCGATGTGAAAGTAAAGGTTCTTTAGGTCGCATACAGGAATTTGATTTATTAGTACTTACCTCTAAAGAGTTATCGGTTTGAAATCAAATTACTTTGACTTTTAAATAGTGCATACAAACGTTTATACAAATCAATTTACTTTGACTTTTAAATAGTTCATACAAATTTTGTTTATGCAATTTCTCAAGTTTAATTTTATTTTAGTATTTTTTAATCGCGTTAGATATGAACTATTTATTATATGATTTATTATATGATTAGTTAAATATGTGAGAAAAGTATGATGTATTTAAATGTTTTTTTTATTAATGTCACATTTCTACAGGATGTTTGGCTTATCCTTACAATTGTGCACTTCTTGAGGGTGTGCGATACTGTGATGGTTCTTACTTGGTTGCTTGGAAACACAAATGATACTTCGTTTAGACTACACCTCTTCACCTAGAGCATACCCATATACGTTACAATATACGAGAAAGTCACACTCTTATTCTAGTGTAACTCACTTGTATACTTAGACAATCTTGTTAACAACTTAACACTTAGTCATTTAAGCATACATCCATGAACAAAGAGAACACTTGGGAAACAAACAAGAGACACATAGATCTAGTGCGGGCAACACAAGGCGTGCCTAACACTAGGCTAAGTCTTATTATTGCGAAATAGTTACATTATTAGCACTACCGTCTTGGTTTACAACTTGGCAGAGTCACGCGACTCCCCTCACCTCACCAAGACACTCATACACAAATTCGTCACCCCAAGACTCGTCTGTTGTAACAACTTTTGCAACTCTTGTGGTGCACCCCAGACATGGACCCACCACAGACTCACCATCTCTTCTTTGTCACAAAACTTCACACGGACCTTCGGTTCCATCTCATAGCATGCCTCACTCAAACCAGTGACAAGACTTCCTAAACACCAAAGTCAACCTGCCTGCTACTAGAATCAACCCAAAGAAGGTCGCCCCAACTTTGTCGACATAATCACCTCGAGGCAGCACAAGTCCCCCCATGTGGAGCAACTTGGCTCCTTGAGGCAGCTCACCCCTCCTGTTTCAAATCTATCGCAAAACCTTAGAGTTGATCTTGTTATCTTCCTTGTTCCCTGCCTTCTTGGTTGTGCACCTTGTGCTCTTATATGGAATCCAAATGTCACCTTCGCAAATCATCGCGTCCTTTGGGTGTGTTGCGCCACTTCACGAACCATCGCACCCAAACGAATTGATGTGCCCCTTCACAAACCCGATGCGCACAAATGAACCAATGCACTAGTTAACCTTCTCATCCCCCGGGACCAATGCACCCCAACCTCTTTGGTGTGTCCCTTCTATTGCTTACTTACGCCCCATGCTTCACCTCATGCTTGGGAAAGCCCCTTGGCGTGTATGCGCACCTAAGGTGCCCACTTGCCCAACTAGTGCGACTCTTGGGTACCGGAGTAACCCCAAATTCCTTCTCCTTGAGGAATTGGGTGAGGGTGTTCACACCCTTATAACCGAGTACCTTACATCCTCCCCCACCTCAAGTCATTGTCCCTGGAAACATCCACAAAATCTGCGATCTCTGAGTCTCTGCCCGAAATCGTGCCCCCATCACAACTAAGTCTGTTGGAAACCCTAAGTTTCAAGCTCGCACTCCAATCATTCACAACATGTGCAACCATCCACACTACCTGATGCCAAAAGTTGTGTGCGACCAATTTATTCGCTACATTGGAAAGACATATCTTCCCCAACTATGTCCATAATTCCCAAGCTACCATTTCCCTACTGCGATGATCACCCTTTGTTTTTCTACTGTTGTTGTTGCCTCAATTGTTGCTACAACCTCAATCAAGATTTCAAAAATGTCTAAGTGTTGAACTCATGCGAACTACTATTGTGCCCCACTTCAACCAACTCTACCATGTCTCGACACATTGCACATCTCATCTC
This sequence comes from Picea sitchensis, assembly GCA_010110895.2. NCBI lineage: Eukaryota > Viridiplantae > Streptophyta > Pinopsida > Pinales > Pinaceae > Picea > Picea sitchensis. The sequence continues at coordinate 122,007 of SNQJ01S0000433.1, forward strand.
TTGTACTAGTCGGGTGATCAATCCAATTATCATGTCCAAGTCCTGAATATGCCTTCCCATGCCTAAACTTAGTTGTTTCTGTACGCATCTTTGTCACTTTGCCCAACACCAAAGACTAAGGCAAGTGTTCACCCTTGCCTCACTACTACCACATCCAATCTTTGGCAAGAAGATCATCCGCAATGTCTAAGTGTTGTGCCTCCAAACTTACTAGCGCATCCATACTCTCAAACAACTTGTCATGTTGTTGTTCTCACCCAAGATGTGAACTAGTTGAACGATTAGTCCAACTGTCACACTCCTTGAGTTTGCACATCCTCATGCAAAAACTCATCACTTCCTTCTGCAATTCATTCTTTTTGCACAACAACCTCAGACCAAGGCAAGGTCGCCCCTCACCTTGTTGCACTATGAAGTCACCCCAAAACAAAGTCATCCGCGACAACTTGACTCCACTACCCACCTCATGGTGCAGTAAGCCAATTTGTTGCAACCACAGTCGACATCGCATCCAGGTATCCAAAGAGTCAAGGGAAATCACCATGCATTTTCACATCCAACCAATTGTGCCCTTGTGACTCAAACTGCGATCAAGTCCATAAGTCTGGCTTCCTTGGCCGAATTCTTCCCATCCTCACCCGCATCTTCAGATATGAAACGTCACATTTGCTCCAAGAATTGCACGTCTAGACTTCCTTTGCCCCATTACTTCATCACATGGACATGTTGTTGTGTCTACCTCTCCATGCCTTGGAATTGTTAGGCTTCACCCTCAACCATGCTACCCATGACCAAATAAATTCCCATGTCCAAGTAACATCTTCATGTTCACACAATCTTGCAAACCAAGGAAAGTCCTCAACTCACCTCCTTTCATCGAGTCACCTCTCTGCAACTCAACATCTGTGATGAGTGTGGCCAACATGCCCAGACTTCTCAAATGTCCCAACTATCTATCCAAAGTGCTCCAAGTAGAATAAGTCACCTCAAAGAAATTATGTGCATTGGCATGTCCGAGCGAATACTTCTGCCAACCTCAACCAATAACCCCCTTGGATCTCTGAGTCATCGCACAATCATCCGCAAGTCACCAAGGTACACTATGCCTCATACAATGTCCCATACCAAAGGTGAGCGAACACCACCCAAGTCACTTGATATGCGTTCTACCCATTCGGGTTGACTGCAAACAATTCTTGGTTGACTTCTTTGTTGACTCCATCCATCTCTTAGATCATAACTACCCTGCACCTCTTGAAAGTATCCAAACTCTAGCACCGTTGTTGTGACTGTCAATTCATCGCATGACCCAAAAAATCTGGCCAAGGCACCAACACACTAAGGTATCTCATCCAAGATTTATACAACTCCTTACGTCACCTCCACAACTCCATCCAAAGCTACCTAAGTCCACCACAAGACTCGTCCAAGTATGCCACTCCAAGATCTCTGCATATTCGCCCAAGTCGAGGCGTCCCAACTACTACATGACTTCTTCAAATCTGCACCACTTGAGTCACACTCAAGTATGTCGGTTGTCACCATGGAAATAGATTACACTTGAACCACCAAGTCATCCATCTTCCCTTCAAAGAACTCACCGCAACACTTAGGAAATGAAAGAGCTCAAAATCAACCATACCTTTCCAACAACATTCTTGGTTGTACCCATGGTTTATGTCTATTGTCTGGGGTCTTCACTTGCCCAAGCCACTGACTCTCTACATGAACTCCCCTCAATCATCATCAACAACTCCACAAACTTGCATAGCACCTCCAATGAGATACAAGATTGAGTCCATCCATCCACTTTAAAATACATCTAAATCCCAAACTTCTCATGCAACCAACCAAAATCATTTCCAATGTTCTGCCATCTCTGTACCTTGACTGCTTTTGCTTCAAGGCACCATGCACACACCGCTCAAATTCCAAGCCATAACTATTGTTAACTGACTTGTGTAACTCTGCAAAGAGTCACCTCATCTGAAGGCTACGAACGACGCACTCGTCCAACAACCCAACTCAACTCAACTGTTGTTCTCGACAATGCATGGTACGAAGATGTCACGATGAAGATGTGCCCAACCAACTGCCTTATTGCAAAGTTTCTCTAGGTTGCATCAAGTCATCCAAATCACCCAAGTGCTTCAACTCAACATAATCCAAAACTACTCCACTTATGTGATGCAATCAGTCCTATGACAAGTCCTACATTTGTTTGTCTTGTCCAAGTAATTGATTCACCCATGAAATTTGTGCATGGTCTTCTCAAGTTGTGGACACAAGTCTAGAACTTACTTCCATCGCAAATCAAACCAACCAAGTCTGCGCCCAGAGTAATATCTATGTGAAAGGTCAGTCCACCTTACTGAACCTTCACCAAGTTTATGCCCAAACTGCCTCTGCGATCAAATCTGTGACAAGTCCTGCGATGAACTCTTTGATGAGTTATGGAAACACACACCCTTCCCAAGTGCTTAGTTTCACCACAAACTCTACTCTTTTTCTATACGAGGTGTGCACCCAAATTAACCTTCCACTACACTATCAACCAAAACCTCAATCATGAGTTTGATGAAAAGTCTCTGCGATGAACCAATTCGCTTCATCGAATTGTTCACCAAGTTTGGAAACATTCCCACTTAATTGTCTTCACAACGAACTACGAAACCAACTGCAGTGAACCTCAACACCATCGTTCTAATTACGGTAGCAGTGAAGAGTCAAATTTGCTTTGATACCATCTATCATCGAGATAGTGGTAAAGAGCTCACCAACCCTTCTTCAAAATCTGCGACGAATAAGCTCTGATACCATTTGTCACATCCCTATAGGATGCTTACCCTATCCTTATGATGGTGCACCTCTTGAGGGCATGCAACACCAAAATGGTTCTAACCTGACTCCTTGGAAACACCAAGGATACTTAGTCTAGACTATGCCTCTTCACCTAGAGCATACCCATATCCACTTCTAGGATACAGGCGAGTCACACTCCTACTCTAGTGAAATTCACTTGTATACTCAGAAAATCTTGTTAACAACTTAACACTTAGTAATTTAAGCGTGCATCCATGAACAAAGAGAACAATTGTGAAACAAACAAGTGACACACAAATCTAGTGTGGGCGGCACAATGCATGCCTAACACCCAACTAAGTCTTATTATTATGAAACAATTACAATATGAGCACTATCGGCTTAGTATGTGCGGTTCTGTCTTATAACATGCCTCACTCAGACCTGCAACAAGAATTCCTCAACTCCAAATTTACCCTGCCTGCTACTGGACTCAACCCAGAGAAGGTCACCCCAACTCTGTCAACAAAATCACCTCGAGGCAACACAAGTCCTCTCATATGGAGCGACTTGGATCCTTGAGGGAGCTCACCCCTCCTTGTCCAAATATGCCACAGAACCTCAGAGTTGACCTTTTCATCTTTCTTGTTCCTCTCCTTCTTGGTTTTGTGCCTTGTGCTCTTATATCGACTCCAAATGTCACCTTCGTGGATCGTCACATCCTTTGGGTGCGTCACGCGCCTTTGCAGACCATCGCGCATAAACGAACCGACACACCCCTTCATGGACCCGGTGCATCCAAATGAACGCATACGCTCATCAACCTTTATGTCCCTTAGGACCGGCACACCCCAACCTTTGTGTGATCCTCATGTCGACACACCCCAACCTCTTTGGTGCACCCCTTCTCTTGGTTGCTTTCGCCCCATGCTTTGCCTCATGCTTGGGAAAGCCCCTTGGCGTGTTCGCGCACTGAAGGTGCCCGCTTTCCCAACTAGTGTGACTCTTGGGTACTGGAGCAACCCCAAATTCCATCTCCTTGATGACTTCGACAAGGGTGTTCATGCCCTTCTAGCCGAGTACCTTACAATTAAGACTTTTAATAATAACTATTAGATTATTTTACGAAATCTAATATTTTATAATTCATCATTTTAATGCAATTGAAATAGTAGTGGGAATAATATTTCATATTTAGAATTCATTTATTACATATTCAAACTTATAGAATCTCACAACAAACTATAAATATAAATCATTCCATAGAAAGACACACATGAGTATTTATTTGTAAATGGGTGCAAGTCCACCAAACCGGTTGTTGAGTAGTAATTCACCACCCAACCGTAGAAATCAACTATGAATTCCAACCCAAGCTGAACCATGATAACACGAGGGCAAAGGAAGCTCCTGCAAGGCTTTAATCTCACTTAGCCCAACCCATTTATCTCATGACATAGACAATATGCTCACTACTGAGCACATTAAGCCCTCATCTGCCAATTAATCGACCATGGTATTCTCTTATTTTTTTTAGCACAAGGAATATATCCCCTTTCCTCCTCAGTAGTCCCTTGGGGATCTTCTTCTCTTCTAGTTTATGGAGAGAGATACCAAGAACACTAGTTTCTTATTTTGAATGACATAGAGGAGAACACTTGGGTCAACTATCCATGAGAAACACTAACATGGTTGTAGGGTTTAATGGTGTTTTCTTTAGTGATTGTGGGCATTCTAACCATGGTTTTCCACTCAAAACCATCCCATTTCTTCTTGTTTTTCAACAATAATTCCTCAACTCCCCACACGCTCTTTCTAATGATAATTCCATGGGTTTTATCCTCTTTTGCAAGCATAACAACCATGGATTCACACAAGTTCCGCCATGAACAAGGAGAGGATGAGCATTCCAATAGGGTAATGGAGAATACTCATGAGAGAGGAATGCTCCCAATTTGAATGGAGGAGTGTAAGAATAATTCATGAATGAGGGTGAATAATGGTTTCCCCCCAAGAGTTTTCTTGAGACAAGTGTGTCCTTCCCAAGAATCAAGGGGGAACATCTGAAGGACCACCCAAGACAAAGATTGATGGGAAATGGTTGTAAAGAAGCACGGGAAAGCAAGGTTGTACTTCAAAGGACAAGTGTCAAGTCATATCACCCATGCACCCCCTTTTCTCTTCCCCTCTTGTGGTATTATGGTCCCCTTTTTGCTTCTCAAGCAATTTTTTTGGTGGATATAGCATTATTATGCATTTCCTTTAATTCATGGTTTTACATACATGTGCACACCATGGAAAAGATAACAACCTCACCTTAATACTATCCCGCAATGGGACTCATACACATTCACTAGTTGGGATTTTGCCTTGAGCTATGCACTAAGAATATTTACAATGTGTTATCGCATAAATTGTAGGTTGGTAAAATCCCGACCCAATCCATGGGATGGCGATAATGGTGGGAGAATCTACCCACTGTCACCTTAGGTAAACCCTCCCCTCGCTTTAGTGAAGGATAAATCCAACACAAGTGTGGAATCCTGGGTGACCCTAGGGGGGAATGATATGGAAATGTGAGATTGTGGAAGTGATGCCCCTATAGGTCAAGTTACTAAGTGAAGAATGGCTTGGTAAGGTCTATGGTTGCCAAGTGCTTGGGTACCTGCGAAAGAGAATTGTACCTGCCCGAGACACAAGAAGAAACACGTATACAAGCTCAAAGTTAAGTGGACAAGAAAGTTAATGTTGTTGTCCCTAATTACAGAAGTAAACAAGAATATATATCAGCAAGAAAAACAACTAATTACTGTAGATTCAACCACTTAAAGCATCAAAGATTTGTTTGGAAGTGAATCAATAAAACATGTAGATTGTTTCCAAAACTTTAGCACAAGCTTTAGTGGTATTAGAGGGTTGTTATATGACGTTTTCAGAGTAAGTTTGTAACACCCAAGTGGCTGTAGCAAAGTTTTTCTACAACAACAAGTTTAACCATGAAAACAAGCAAGTAATCCGATTTTTTTTTCACTAATTAGCAGTAGAATGATAATGATGGTTTACTAACATATTTCCACAGTTAAATTGCAAGTTAGAATCAAAATAGAAGATTATTTGTTGCAGCCCTAATGGCTGTAGCTTCTAATTAGCTATATCCCAAGATCCACTTGACCAATCTAGATGCCCTAGAGGCTTTGAAAAGCTTAAAGCATATAGAAAAGGTCCCAACTTAAACAATTTCAATATCTCGTGATTCTACGTATCCCAATGCAATGATTTTATTTCTCCAATTCAAGAGATTAGCGCCTTTAACTATTTGGTTATGGAGTCTTTGAAATGAAAGAGCTAGGTTTTTTTTATTTCCTTGGGGGTGTAAGCCCTTTTACTCCCCGAGAAAATCAAAACTAGCTAGGGAAAACCTAGGAGGGTGTAACTCTTTACTTCTCTTAGTTTTCCTTTGTGCAACAAATTATTCCAAGACAATTATGATGGGCTTAGTGGGGCTTTATTCACTTATACTCCCCAAAAGGATTAACAAATTAACCTTGTAACCAAGAAAATAAGCAATAACAAGAGAGATTCCTTACCTAGTCCAAGCATTAACAAGATAAACTCCTTTTAACCAAGAAAAATCCACCATAAAAGCAAGAAATAACCTCCAAGAAAGATAGTGCCTTACTTTTTCATCCAATAACCAAGACAAATCATCACAAGAGATAGTAGCAAAGAGAGATAGACAAAATTGCCCAAGCAGGGCACACATTTCAGCCAAGTAGTCTTCTCACAATGGGAGAGCTATGATAAAATGACAAGAGTTTGATCTCTATTTACACAAATCCTCCTAAAATTGTTTTTCCACTTAATTTTAGGGTAACCACAAAGCAAGGGGTCAACAACCTTTACTTTTCCCCTTTACATTATTTAAATTCAAATTCAATCATAAAAAAATGCACATAAGAAACCCTAAGGTGACGTCAACCCTCTAAAGGGCGACGTTTTGACACTTTTTGCAAGTCGTTGGAGCAAAGAATGGAAGTTGTTGGGCCTTCTAGAGCCTCCCTCACATGTTCTAGGGTTTCCTCCTTCAAGCCAATCCTTCTCCCATAAAAACGTGCCAAGTGTCCATTGTCGAAACTTCCACTGCCAAAACCCTAGCCCTAGGTGACGTCAAGCTCCTCAAGTGCGACGTTTTGGCCTCAAGAGAAAAATGTTGAGCTGGTCATGGGCTAGGATAGATCCTCCATGGTGCTCTCAGTCCTCTAAAGGCTACCATCATTGTCCAATGTGTGGGCCATCCATCATGTGGGATTCATGCCCCAAAGAAGCCCAAGGTAGGCTTGTTCTTCCAAATCTGTCCACCAAGCAAGGTCCTGCAAAGACAATGAATACACCCTCCAAGGATCTCAAGTCAAATGCATCATGATAAGTAAATCAAATCAATAAAAGAGCCACCCAAGCATGTGCATCAAAAAACATCTCATCAAACTAAACAAATGCTCAAATACCCTATGTAATTTGCCAAGTTTGGGTATGGGAGGGTTGACAAAGTGACCTATTGGGTGATTCGTACCTTAAGTGTAGGAGTTTTTCCCATGTGGACCCCTCTCTAGGTCATGTGGACAAAGTGACATGGATGGGGGAAAGACTTTTGGGTATGGGGTTCATGACATACAAGGGATCGTAGTGTCTCATTTACGGATGCCTTTGTAGAGGGTTTGTTGCACCTTCATTTTCGATGCAATATTTTTCCAAGCCCATTTATTTCCTTTTGTTCTTTTAGGATGTTTCCAGGTTGAAGCCAAGGTGGGGCTTCTACCTAGGCATGAAAAACAATGCCCACCTTGACTCTACTTTGGTCACATCATGCTTCCGCAAGTTGAAGACAATGTGTGGGGCTTCTACCTAAGCATGAAAAACATTGCCCACACACACTCCACCTTGGTTGACATTTTGTATTAGTTATTTTTCATGTGTCCCATCAGTTTCTTACGAGAGACATTTCATTGTCCTTGGGATCCTTGGGCGAGCATCTAGAAGGTTCATGATTGAATTTTATCTTTTTCCAGCTACAACCCTCTAGGCCTTCAACCCCTTCTACCCATGAAATGAGGGATAATCCCTTCTTGGGTCAGTACACCCAAAAATCCCAAAAGATAAGGAGATGAGGGGATGAAGTGTGGAAAGCGGTAAGTATGGTTAGGAACAACACGATGCCCTGTCAAGGGGACCTCCTAATAACAAAACTATCCCTGAGGGTGACCACTTACTAGGGCACAATGTCAACCACCAAGGTGAAACAAGGCAAAGAGCATACTTTCTAAGCAGAGGTTACATAATCAAAAGTAGTTTTGAATACAACAAACTCAAGTGCCTCAAATATTGAAATGATACTCACCATAATACCTAACTTGGACCTCATGGAGCAAGACCCAATGTCTTCTGGAATCTAGCTGATGTGGTGGATACCCTCATGATGAACCTGACACCTATGGTGGTGAGGTGGGTCTTTGTTTGTGCAAGTGGACGATTTCATCCATATGTCTCTCGGTACTCCATGTCTGCAACCTGAGGGCCTCAAGACATCATCTCCTTAGTTATCCCTAAGAAATGGGGATAACATAATGCATTTACAATATTACATGCGAGGTCATTTAACTCAACCCACAAGGCTTGACTCTCATCACATAAAATGCATCGTATGAATAATGCATGGCTTAACATATTATAATTTAGGGGTTGAAACCAAGGGCATTGCATTCCCCTCCCCCTTGGAATAACATTGTACTTGGTGAACCTTTCATTCCATCAATGAAACCATATCTTGATTCTTCACCTACATCTGCAATGCTACCCTCTCCATTTCAAACCTGCCTTTTTTTTTTTTGCTACCTTAAACAACAATGTTCAACAATTATTTTCACTTCCTTGAGATGTTTCAAAGGCCTCTTCATTTCAACATATAGCTATATCAAACATCAAAAGAAAACATGAATGTCATGGCCATTTCTTTGTGACGATTATTCCATTCGTGATAATTTCAAATTCATCACCAAAGCATATATATTCACAATACAAGATACAATATACAAGTTTAGCCCTTCACTTATCTATATAAATAAATGTTTACTTCACATGGCTGCCACAAGTGAGATTCACTATACTCTCTTCTCTAACAAGCCCAAAATATATTGCATCTTGGTCCCAACCAACATATGTCATGAATCTCACATGGGATATTCATTCAAGTCTCCTCTTCCTTGCAACAACTCACCCATGGAGGCCCAGACATTCCCTTCTCTGCTAGACAGTCCCTCATGTGATCAATCATTTACCAAAGTTTTCACATGCAAGAAGATCATATACTTTACGATATTTATTTCCAAGGAATCCCATTGGTAACCTCAAAACAATCACTAGCTCAAGGTGATCAAGGAAACCACATGGTTCTAATATAATCACAATAGCATCCCCCTCATGCTTCAAGCTTATAGCAGTTGTCATATACATCATTAGGCCGATTCATCATCTCACATGTATCATTTAAATTCAGCTACCATGAGATATTATCTTCAAAATTTCAATCAGAATTTTGAATCTATTTCATATGGCAATCATATTCGACAAATACAAGACATCTCTCATAATGTTGGCCTTTGCATATGGTGGCAACCAATTTTCATCAATGAACATATTTAACAAATATGAGACATCTCTCATAATGTTGGCCTTCACTTGCAACACCAACCAATTTTCATTATGGTCTTACTCTGATGGCCATATCCAAGACAACTCTACATGTAATAAGCCATTCTTGATAGAGTTTTCATCCAACCAAACAAAACATGAGTATTTAAGCATATATTCTTTTCATTGCTACATTCTCAACAACATGTGAAATGATCATAAAATTATATCACACTAATAACTCAATCACTTTTAGTTGTTAACATATTTAACTACCGTGAAATATTGTTCATCATATAAGAGTTATCAACAAAAGCATGCATTTTCACAATGCAATCAACACATGCAGTTACTAGCACAATTATGCATATGTGCAAGAACTTATGCATGCATAACCACAACTTGAACATTCACATAGTCTACTTATGCACACCTACATTACACCAAATGCGATATCATCGTGTCATGCAACCCACCATGACAAGATAGAGGGATTAGATAATGCCTCAACACATAACCTGACCACGTCACCAACACGTATTCGAACATATGAGTGCTTTCCTCTTTACCGAGACACAACACAAGGGAAGACCTTTCCTTTCTTTGCTCAACAGTGCCTCGCAAACCCTTTCCCTTCAGTGATATTTAGTGATGCATGAAAGTTACCTTCCTTGATACTAGTACAAGCGATAAGACCATTGGATACAGTTGCATTCATATAGGCTATCCCAAGTCCAACAACAAAATGGTTTTGCACATGGTTTTCTCACATGGCATTCCTTCTCAAATCATGGGCATACATATTCAACTACCTTCATTATTATCTCATAACCAACTCAAGAAAAGCACTTTATTTCATAGATGCATCGAAGTGTTTCAACAATTTTACATGTCCAAGGCTTCTTGCCTTTACTATACCCCCACCTAGGTATCAATTACATGTATGCATTCATATATCATTAATTACACACTTGGGATATACACCATGTTCAAAGGAATTCTTACTTAATTTCCCTTCATCACACATGTAATATTGACAGGGTTCATCATATTTGTAGAGTTTCCATTAACATCTGTTATACTACTTGTTCAGATGGTGCCTCATGGAGCTAACAACATCCCTTCACCAACCTCTTAACACATATCTTGATCTTTCCCTATTTCGTTCCTAGGTACACAACTAGAAACAATCATAATTAGTTATCATGCCATGTTTACGTGTCGTGTAACAACATATATTTATATTCCAATCTATATGCACAATAATACATATCTACTCCTCAATATGTCCATTAGTGTATATAAATTTTAACAAATTTCATCTCTACCATTTAAAAGAATTTTGATGCATTAATTATGTGCACATTATTTCATTCCTCAAACTAGAGAAATATAAACACATAGTAAGAGACGGGTTCATGAAAATTCCTTTCTAATTCCTATGCTTGTCAATGGTTTATGTAGTTCACAGCTGTTCCAATTCATGGATATATTGCCAATCACATAGAGAAAACATCAACTCAAATTTTCTCACCCAAGCTGTAGTCCATAATCCATATACACATATGTACCTTCTACTTCACACATAATTTGTCTATGAGAAAACTAGAAAGCTAAGGTGAGAAACTCCTTTAATGGTCATAATCACACTATTAGTCATGTCTAGCTTTCAATACTGCTATATTTGTAGTATACCTAGGGAAGGTAATATGGGGTACCTAGGGAGGTACCTAATGGGAGTAATAATAGGTATATGACCATGTACTTGTAATAAATAAAACACAATAAAGGTGAGAAGGTTTACTAGAAAGTTCCACCTACTAGAAGATTCATTCTCTCGAATGTTCTTATGAGATAGATAACACTATATAAAGAGGTATTAGGAATGTATTGAAGCATGGTGAAGAATATTGTTATTGTAACAAGCAAGGATTGCTTGAGGAGTGTTATCATTCCATAAGGATTAATATATGGTGTTACCATACCTCAAGGGTTTTCTCTAATTCTTGTGTTCAATATTTTATGCGAGTGATTTGATTTGATTTATTGCTAAGATTTTATTTTCAGATTTACTGAGGCACATAAAATTTGGTATCAAAGCTCTTTGGCACATAAAGGAATAATTTCTCCCCTTTTTGCAGGGAAAAAATGGGGCAACACATTTTAGATTAAATTTTGAAACTTTCTAAGCAAAATTTGTAGAAACCAATTGGATGTTTGAGTTCCTCTTGAAAAAATTAGCCAATTTAACCAAAAATAAATAAAAATCTGAAACAAAGTCCAAAACGTGAAGTTATTGGCGATTTAAAATCAACAAATGTCTAGGGGTTTTTTAATTTTTTTTAATTTTTTTTATTTTCAAGTTTACGGCGGTGCAACTTGCAAATCAGGTATCTTTTGCTAGATTTCTCAGATTTCAGTGACATCAATGCCCTTAGATGCATATTGACTATGGAATTTCATAATTGTGGTCGTAATAACTAATCAAAGAAGTATAGCTGCAATTATGCCCATTTTACTTTAGCAGCCTCAAAGAGCTCCATTGAAAAGTAAGTGATTTTTTAAAAACCCTAGTTCTATTTTTGGTTTTTTCATAGCAAGATGTATTTTAATGGCAAAGATGATGGTCTTAGTATTGAAGAATATATACAAAATTACAAGTCAATATGGAAAGAGGTGGAAATTTTGTGTACAATGTGGTTTCAAAGACAATGCTTGCATACGGTGGCAATCATTTGACTATTGTGAGTTGATGACACTTTGCGATGAGGCATTAGAAAAAATAATTTTAGAAAAATGATCTCATGCCAAGAGTAAGGATAAAGAAATCACCAAGGGTTTATTTTCATTTGGCAACTCCATACTACAGGTCCATGGATGCATTCAACTAGAGAAGGTTATTGTTTCTATTAACCCTAGTTGCATGCATAATTTTATTAATGTTAATTTGGCTAAAAGGTTGCAAGTACGTGGAAAGAATATTTAAAGCACACAGTTTGAAGGTGAAAATATTCAAATTTTTAAATATTTGAATATTACAATGGGCAAATATGTGTTGCTTCATGCCATAGATATGCAAGATGTGGATGTTATTCTTGGATATCCTTGGATGGACTCAGTTGGTACATTTAATGTGAATGTGCAAAATAAGTTTTCGAAGATATGGTACAATAGAAAGAAAATTACACTTTAGAATATCTCTCTTAGTAACCTAGAAGGGCCCATGGGGGAAACTAAAGAAGTTTTTGTAGGGAAAATAATTGCAAAGTCAAAGGTTGAATCAAAAGAAGAGCCTACCGAAGCATATGAACAAAAGTCTTGGTAAGGGCATAAAAAGAAATCCAAGGAGCTACATGACTCAAAGGAACCACATGTTGAGGAGTGCATGTCTGAAGAATTGAGAGCTAAGGTTGTTGTATATCACCATCCACAACACTTGGATACACAACAATCATCAAGGCAAGATCACGTGCATCAACAAAATTATTATGGATCAACATGGCACTCAAAAGGAAAGAAATCAAGAGATACATGGCAGCATAAAAACAATGCATGGAGACATCACAACACAACAAGAAGAATTTAGATTCCAGGTCAAGGTGGCAGCACAACAATTGGATCCCATGTTCACATTTCACTAAGATGGATGGAGGCTCGTGCTTGGTACCAACTAGCTACATTGCTTAGCTGATCATATTGTATGTTTTTTTCCCATGTTTAAAGGATGGAACATGCAAAGGGGGAATATAGTATACCTAGGGAGGTAAACATTGGGAGTAATAATATATATATGACCATGTACATGTAATAGTGTGAACAAAATAAAGGTGAGAAGGTTTACTAAAAGGTTCCTTCTCTAGAATGTTCTTAGGAGATAGATAACACTATATAAAGAGGTGTAAGGAATGTATTGAAGCATAGTGAATAATATTGTGAATGTATCAAGCATTGCTTAAGGAGTGTTATCCTTGCACAAGGATTAATATATGCTGTTACCCTACCTCAAGGATTTTATCTTCTTCTTGTGTTGATGGTGAGAAGGATTACTAGAAGGTCCCTTCTCTAGAATGTTCTTGGGTTGTAGGTAGTAGTATATATAGAGGTGTAAGCAATGCATTGATCATATTTGATAAGTATTGTAATTGGAACATATCTCACTAGGAGGTCGCCCCCTCGAAGAGGAAAGTGAACATGAGTGGATCCCTTCCTTAAAATGAGCAATTGTAAGGTGTTGCCCTACCTTAACGGTTTAAAATTAGTAAAGAGTGAATCATTCTATATTCTCTTGGATATCTTGTATGTGTTTTCGTATTCAGATCTATGGTATTTAACAAGTTGCATTAGAGCAATTTCTTTGGCCAAGAAAAATGGGCAATTTTTTCTATTTTTCAAGTTATCAAACAAAGAAGAAAAATAAGGTTGTGACACTCAGGTTGGTTTCTATATATTTTTGAAGAGAATTTCAATAAATTGGTACATTTAAATTCCTCTCAGAAAAAACAACCAATTAATTTTTTTTTTTGTCCAAATCAGAGTTCAAGCGGTTAAGATATCAGTGATTTAAAATCAACATTT
>SNQJ01S0000433.1:136099-147210 GCA_010110895.2 Picea sitchensis
TTTTTTTTTTTTTTTTTTTTTTTTTTCTTTCGAGGACCACCACATGATTTATAGATTTTTGGAGAAATTGGTGTGGAATTTTCCCAAACCAATTGTATTTGTGAGTTCCTCTCACAAAATCAACCAATTAAAAAAAAAAAAACATCGTCTGAATTGGAGCTACGAAAGTGAAGATATCGTTGATTTAAAATCAACCATTTTCAGGGTTTTTTCGTGACAACTGCGAGAATGCAGAGCTCATAAATTTTGACAAGATGCTCGAATTACTGGAAAATTAGTGCCATTGGATAGAATATTTTCAGAGATTTCTTTTGGTATATTATATGTGGTGCTTTTGACGGATATGTCGTGCACTAAAACCTATGAAAATATTCGCTCTCAACTCCTCATGGGACAAAACAAAGTTCTATGAGATATTGAAACTCTCAGGAGCATAAAAAAAAATGTTCAAAATATGCAAGAGATCATAGAGAGAAATATGATGCAGACCATATACTCTTACACCACGGAAGAATATAATCAAGAAAGTTATGCTTGGTATGATTTCGAGGCCGATTGTGATGATTGGTATATGGATAGTTGTCATTTCTAAGATGACAACTAATTTCATCTTCTATTTGATGACTATACTCCACCTTATGTAGAGAACGTTCTAGAGATCATTCAAGAGCCTTCTATGAATACTATTTTTCAATTTTCTTATTCTCTAATAGTAGTGTGTTATGTGGATGATTTTTTGGATATGGATGGATCTACATATTTGGATCCACATGACCAATGTAGACATTTGGAGCACCATTTTCAGCCAACTATTGAGTCCAGGTCTTCATAGAGGAGTCCACATGAGTACTTGGACATGGGACCCATGTTTACGGTGGAGCTCAAACTACTTCAACATGGTGGCCAACACTTGTACAAGGGACTTTGATTCTCTAGCCTACTTCAACATTACAATCCACACTTATCCATGGGGCCCTAGTGTATGGTTGTACTTCCTCATAACAAGCATTGAAGACAATGCTTTCCTAAGGGGGGTGGAATGTAGAGTAGCTAGGGGGATAATATGGGGTACCTAGGGAGGTACCCAAGGGGAATAATAATAGAGGTTAATATGCATTGTTATGTATGGAGGCCACTTTTAGTAAATAAGGCTTAGTGTGAATACAATAAAGGTGAGAAGGCTTACTAAAAGGTTCCTTCTCTAGAATTTTCTTAGGTGGTAGGTAGTATTATATATAGAGGTGTAAGAAATGTATTGAGTATGGTTGATGAGTATTGTATTTGGAGCATATCTCATTAGGAGGTTTCCCCCTTGAATAGGCAAGTGAACAAGAGTGGACCCCTTCCTTAAAATGATCAATTGTAACGCGTTTCCCTACCTTAAGCGTTTGAAATTAATAAAGAGTGAATCATTCTATATTCTCTTGGATATGTTTTATGTGTTTTTGTATTCAAATATGTGGTATTTAACACCATTATTTGGAACTTAGAGCACCATGTTATCTTATGATACCTTCATATTCCATCTGATTCTTAATATCTTGCTTTTCCTTTCCTTGGGAAATGTCAACACTAGCATATTTGGGTCCTTTAGATGGTTCCTAGGCAAGGTGAAGATCTCCATTCACTTCACATTCTTTACACATAAGTTGTCACTTCATAGCTTGACCATCATGATTGCCACCATATACATGGATTTTAATGGTGCATTCACTAGAATTCATGAATCACATCATGATTTGCAATATTTTAGAACACACATACATATTCCACTAGGATATTTATCCATCACATGCATCCATGACATGTTCTCTTGTTTGGTAACCATTCTGTTGGTGCATCACTAGTTGTACACTCAACTGATCATAACATTCTTTCCACATCCACTTCCAAAGTAGCAAGGTTAAATAACCGTGTGGATGTGTACTTATACCTTGGCTTGTTATCTTGTCACTGAACTTCCTTCCCTATAGGTAAGGTTCTTATAGCCAAGAGCATTCAAAATTCTTCTCTAAAATTACGATTTCATATGATGATTGCAGACAAATGCATTGCATGGATGTATTTATAAGGGAACTAGCAACGTTAATCCTTTTCCCTTTTTCATGCCTTACCTTCAAGTCAAATCATCTAAGCACGCCTAGCCATCCTCATTCCAACATTTAACTTGTTAGTTGTCAAACATCTTTGACAACCATGTTCTTGACTAGGCTATTAGCGTGACTCCACATCACTGTGCAAGCACCATTTATGAATTCATCATCGATCATTTTTACATATAGTTTGCTCATAATTCATCATAGATGCATTTCCCTAAGTTCTAAGATACTTCGAAGTTTCATCCACATTGACAATTGCCTTGTCAATTCAAGCTCAAAGGCGTTATTAGGTAATTATTTCAAGTAACCAAAAGAGCATTTACCAAACATGAATATTCTCTTTGTTCTCGTTTGAATTAGCTTTCCAATGCCTATACTCCTATCCCATTTTGAATTTAGAGTGGAGAGTTACATTACCTATAAGTTTACAACTTACCCATTTTCTACCCTTATTTTGGTTTAAATCAAAGTTGAAGACCATCTTCCATCACCATTGGAAGAAAAATGGGCAATATCTAGGAAAACTTTGTATCAGACATTGATAGTATTATTATATGTGAACATTCAACAACCTTTGTCTTGGTACTCTATTGTTCTAGTAAACTTCCACATTCTTTTTAAGATGACAACTTGCCTCTTTTTGGCACTTTGTCCATTGTCATAAAATTTGGTGAAAATCACTATTTTTCAAACCATAAAGATTTGTGAATTTTCACTACGACAAATTTATCCAAGTTACCGAGGAGATGAAATGTTAACTTCGATACTTTTCCAAATTTGTTGTCTCAAATCACTTTTCCTTCAAATATAGTTTCCAAAGCTACAAAAAAGTATCCCCGCAATAGTGGATCTGGCCCCATTTCATTAATTTCATTGAGAATCCCTTGGGATTCATCCAAATGATTTTCTAGGTTTTCCCATGCCTAGCCATAGTCCTTGCTATCCAAATGTCATTACAAATAGAGTTGCTAGTAGAAAGTATGGCCTTGTCCTCTAAAAATGCATTTTCTCATTTTCAAAATTTTTGTGCCAACACCACAAACCCGAGCTTGAGAAAGTTTTCATAGATACCGTCTCTATGGACTTCCACCTAAAATTCCAACTACATCCAAGTTTGTATTAAAGGAACATTTCGTTCGCCAAGTTTGTATTACAACAAATATGTATTCCTTCACCAAGTTTGTTGAAGATTGCACATTATTAAAGGAATTCAAGGATGTATTCAAAGAGATAACAAGGTTGCCACCGAAAATAGATCTCGACTTCTCTACAAATCTGATGTCGAGAGCAACTCCTGTATTAAATACTCCTTATAGGATGAGTATGCCATAATTAAAGGAGTTGCATATGCAACTTGAAGAGCTTTTGAAGAAGGGGTGTATACGCCTAAGTGTGTCGCCTTGGGGTGTGCCGATTTTATTTGTGAAAAAGAAGGATGGTATGCTAAGACTCTGCATTGACTTCATAAATTTGAATAAGGTAACAATGAAGAACAAGTATCCTTTGCCAAATATAGATGGCCTATTTGATCAGCTAAGGGGTGCAAGGATATTTTCCAAGATTGATCTTAGATCTAGATATCACCAAGCGAGAATAAAAGAGGAAGACATCAACAAGACTGCCTTCAGAACAAGGTATGGTCATTACACGTTTATAGTGGTGCCATTTGGGTTTTCAAATACACCAGTTGTCTTCATGTGTTTAATGAATGGATTTTTCAAAAGTTATTTAGATAAGTTTTTCAATGTATTTTTGGATGACATACTTATTTACTCAAAGTCTGAAGAAGATCACGAGAAACACTTGAGGATGGTGTTACGTGTATTGAGGGAGCATCAAATTTATACACATTTGAGAAAGTGTTCATTTTAACAGAGGTTGATTAATTTCTTGGGTCATATCATTTCATAGGAAGGAATAACTATGGACCCAATGAAGATAAAATCCATTGAGGAATGGCCAACACTAAGAAATGTCGCATAAGTGAGATCCTTTATGGGGCTAGCAGGGTACTACTAAAGGTTTATTGAAGTATTCTCAAATATTGCACATCCAATCACATCCCTGCAGAAGAAAGGTGCACGATTTGAGTGGACTCTAGATTGTGAAAAGAGTTTTCAACACTTGAAGAGTTTGTTGACAAGTGCACCAATTTTGAGAATTGATGATCCTGATGCAGACTTTGTTGTGTGCACAGATGCATGCAATGAAGGACTCGATGGAGTCCTGAGTCAGAATGGACATGTGGTATGCTACGAATCAAGGAAGTTGAAAGAGCATGAAAGGCTCTATTCTACTCATGATTTAGAATTGGTAGCTATAGTGCATGCCTTGAAGATGTGGCGACATTATCTCATGGGAAAAATATTTGAGCTGAGAACATAACATTGTGGTATGAAATATTTGTTTGGACAACCAAGTTTAAATTCCAGACAAAGCAGGTGGTTAGAGTTCCTTAGTGAGTATGAATTTGACATAAAGCATATCAGAGGAAAAGAGAACAAGGTGGTTGACGCACTCAACAGGAGGGTACATGAGATGCATGCTACAAGCATTAACATGTGCCAGACAGATTTATGTGACAAAATTTTACAAGTTTCCAAATCATATTTGCGCTATGTGGACATAAAGGTGAACTTATAGGAAGGTATGTTGCAACATAAATTTGAAGGTTATGAGTTGAGAGAGGATGTGATCCTCATGTATAGACCCAGAGTCTATATGCCAAATGATCAGGAGTTGAAAATCCTGATATTCTCAGATATGCATAAGGTTCCTTATGCTGGACATTCAGGTTACCAGAAGATAATTGTCGTAGTCAAGAAACAATACTATTGACCATGTATGAAAAAGGAAGTTGTTGATTTATTACTAGATGTGTTGAATGTCAAAAGGTCAAGGTTGAGCACATACATCCAACTGGTTTGCTACAACCTTTGCCCATTCCTCAGTGGAAGTGGGAAGTTATAACGATGGATTTTATAACTAAGTTACCTAGGACTACCAAGCAACATGATTCTATTATGGTGGTGGTGGACATCTTACTAAAACTGCCCATTTTGTTTCAGTGAAATCAATGCACAAGGCAGTCGACATTGTTGAGATATACATGCGAGAAGTTGCTAAATTGCATGGTATTCCTAAGGAAATTGTGTCTGACAAAGATCCCAAGTTCACTTCAAATTTTTGGAAGGGATTATTCAAAGGAATTGGGACAAGTATGAACTTTAGCACAACATATCACCTTAAGACAGATGGACAAACAAAGAGGGTAAATCAGGTAATATAAGATATGCTAAGGATGTATGTGATGGATAAGCCATCAAAATGGGAAGACTACTTACATTTGGTAGAGTTTACTTACAACAATGGATATCAACCATCTTTGAAGATGAGTCCATTTGAAGCATTGTATAGTAGAAGGTGCAACCCACCTGTAATTTGGGATAACCCAACAGATCGCACCGTAGTTGGGCCATATCTGCTTCGGGAAATGGAAGAGGAAATGGAAAAAATGAAGCAAAATTTAAAAGATGCTCAAGGCAGACATAAAACCTGCACAGATAAAGGCTGAACTTTTAGAGAATTTAAAGTGGTTGACCATGTGTTCCTAAAAGTAAAAGCAAGACGAAGTTCCATGAAGTTGGGGAATTTCTCTAAGCTAGCAACACGATATTGTGGGCCATTTGAAATCCTAGAGAGAATTGGTCCAGTTGCATATATGTTGGCTCTACCTACATCCTTGAGTATTCATAATGTATTCCATGTTTCTTTACTTAAAAAGTATGTACAAGATGCTAATCATGTCATTGATTGGAGTGTTATTCAGGTGGAGCAAGAGGTCTACTTCTGAGTTCAACCGATGTGCATATTGGATCGAAAATTCAATGCTCCAAAATCGCACAGTAGGACTGGTAAAAATCCAGTGGACCTGTTATGGTCCCTAGGATGCAACCTGTGAGCATGAGGATGCTATGCGAGCAGAGTATCAACATCTCATTGAAGACTTTTGAAAGTTTTGAGTATACATGTGTATGTAATGCACCAAGGACAATGCATAAATAAGGGGGAGGGGAATGTAATAACCCTAGGCTGAAACCCAAATGTAAATGTAAATATAAATGTGTGTGTCTAAGTTGGTGGGCTATTGGTATCAGGTCTTGGATTCAGTTTTGTGCACACATTCTATAGTTTGGTGATTGCACGAGGATTGTGCATCAAAGAAAGAACATGCACATTTTATAGTGTAGCATGCACTTGTGTAAGTGTGTGATGATGGCACACCTAAAGAAGAGAGCGCACATCCCAGAGTCTTGTGCACATCAGATTAAGAGTGCAGTTTTGAAGCCAAATATTCTTTGTATATATGCTTGTATTTTAAGGCACGTGAGCCTGGATGAAAAAGGCCAGTGCGCCTGTATTGTAAATGTAATCACCCTCAAGATTGTTAATATAAACACATCACTGTGCGCAGACTCAAATCGGACAAAAAAGAGATGGGGGATAAACTCCACCAAAAAGGAAAAAGGGGGAAGCTTAAGTCAAGGGAACATTTTATTAATATTTTCGAAAGTTTAATTTATGGATATGTATTTATCCTAAGTTCCCAAGGGTAGGGAACGAGTTACCAAGTTCCTAAAGCTACTTTTGAAAGTGACAAGTGTCGACTTGAAGGCATGCAAGATACATTGTTGGACTTAGTGTAATTCAGGGAATTATCACTCATTCGAGGATCGTTCAGACGAATTTCCTCGACGTAAGAATACATATTTGTTGTAACTTATTGTCATTTTGCTTAACCCTGTGCTTGGGAAGGCTTGTTCACTGTCTAAGAGGAGAGTTGTTAGGCCCGTGAGCACTCTCTCCAGGTGAGAGTTTGCTGGGAATTGTTCCTTGGTGTGCTGCGCATTAGATACAAGGCTCTGAGACTTCCTGTTTGGCTTGTTGTTGAAGCCTCAGAAGGGAAGTGGGGAAGCCGAAAAAATGTTGAGAAGAGAAGAGGCACACTTCCTAGGGCGGGACATGCATGTGGGGAATGAGGGACTGTAGGCTAGTTGCAACAGTCAACACCTTGGACCAAGTCTTTTGCTGAATACTAGACCATAGCCTGGCGATAAGAATCATTTTTCATGTGGATTTTAAGCCTAGCTCGGGGGTGGCTTGTCGCTGAAATATTATTAGAGACAAAGTCTATGGCTGGGAGGAACGTTTGAGTCCTGCACGCAGTTGGTGATTTTTCATAAGAGATAAGTATCCTTCACAAGCTTGTTTAATTACTGTGTGCTCTAATGTTATATTTTAAATGGGTTTATATTTTGTATGAATTTGCATTTGTATATTGTGGTTAACTTTGTGCAATGTTACTGCTTATATATATAAAGGTTTCTTATTCCTGCATGCCGCGACATATGTGGACATGATAGTTATAAGTGTTTCTTGTAGCTACACACACACACACACACACACATTGTTTCTCATGAGAAGTATGACAGTTAATAAGAATTCATGTAAGTTAAACTCTGTGGAATGATTAGAAGATACCAATGCATGGTATGAATCGTCGAGTGCGCAGTGAAGCAGTCCGCGCACACAAAGTGATAGAAACTGCATGTAACATTAGATTGATTGTGCGCACATTGGTATTTGGTGTGCATAGTGTTGTGCACACATCAATAAATATGTGTTCTGAAGGGCTAAAGCGCGCAGAGGATTTCTGACATTTATTCTGCTGCTATAATTGTATTAAAAGAAGTGTACTCGTAGAGTGATACTCAACACGAGTCTGGGTGCAGTACCTCAAGGTTGTGCGCAATTAACCCTGTCTACTTGTAACGTGGAGCATTATAAGTAGTATCCACAAACCAAGAATTTTGAAGTAGCATGGTCTAATAGTGAGTTTGGGATGCTATAAAGAATATTCTAAATGTTGAAGTTGAGATTGTGTGACGTGGTCCAGCTTGGGAGTCTGGGGACATTACATCACTTGGAGTATTGATGGGTCGAGCTTCTTGGCAAGCCATTAGGTGATATGCACCTAGTGATTTCTATTAACACAACATAACAATAAGGGCTAGTTTTAATATTTGCCCAAGTTTTACCAATGGGGAACAACATTAACCTTTATACATGTGACAATCCCTAGGACAAGGAGTATTTCCTAAGTCCCTAGGTGAAAGATAAGTATTGTGATGAATAATTATGGGAAAGGGGAAGGAGAAACTTTATGCGATGACCCTCAAAGTCATTTTATATCCATAGGTCTTGTCATTTTATTCATCTAGCTTTCATGAGCTAGGATTTTATACAATAGCCTTCAAGAGGGAGCTTTTAGCATTGAGTTACTTGTTCTTGGCATTGTTTCTTACTACCCTTTTATGCCTTTTTCTTTATGTGTTCATTTTATTAAACAAGTCCATTTTTCTTTAGATATT
Organism: Picea sitchensis; assembly: GCA_010110895.2. Classification (NCBI taxonomy): domain Eukaryota; kingdom Viridiplantae; phylum Streptophyta; class Pinopsida; order Pinales; family Pinaceae; genus Picea; species Picea sitchensis. The sequence goes on from SNQJ01S0000433.1 coordinate 144,630, forward strand.
CATAGACAAGCTAGAGAATGGGAATTGGTCTCATATCGATGTGGCATTACTCAAGCTTTTATATTTTTGTCTTTTGACTTTATTGATCTTCACCTCTAGCCTTTTTTGGCTTTATTAACATAGGCTTTCTTTATTGGACCTTTCTGGTAACCTTAATACGTTATACATGATCAAGATATTTTTTTTATGGATGCAGTGAAGTGAAACAAGGAAAGTGGAAAGTGTCTAGCATGGATAGGATGTGGAAAAAACTACCTTGGCTAGTTATCCGATAATACAAATTGACTCGAGAAATGACAACACTTCTAAAGCAAAAAATGGTCCCCCAAGGTACAACAGGGCAAATAATAAAACTATGCATGTTATGAAGTGCTATCAAATTTAATTTTAGTGTTTACCACTTTCATGACTAACCAATAAGTTATAACATCGCATCCAAATGAACCACCAATACATGGAATATCAAGGTAGATCATAGTGAAACCATAATGTACCCTCCATAGTGAATATTACATCCAAGGAGTGAGGGAGGAGGATCAAATATAACACATATGAGCTAGCATAGTCATACATCTGATGGAGATAATGAGAAGAATTGTCTAAGTATGGAGAAGACGAGCAAGATAGCTCATGCAAACAACAACATGACACCATGTGAGGGTACCTATGAAGTTGTCACCCCTTGGGGGGTATCACTTTCCTTTATTATATTCTAGTTTTACATGTGTGCAAGTATGTAAATCTACAGGGTTCAAATGGATGCAAAAGTATCCCTTCAAGGCCAACAAAAGACTAAACCACCGTTTAATCCAATAGGGATCAAATATATTGTGCAAAGCCAGGTATTAGTGCTAAAAAAAGGCATAAATATGTAGGTTTTAAAACTTTATAGTATAGCAATGCACACACATATTCTTCATAAAACAAAAAGAAAACAATAACATTCACACATAGTACTAAAAAATTTACCCTGGAAACCCTTAATCGGGAAAACTAATAAATATTTAGAACCACACCTCTAACTCTCATTTTATTAACTTCACCATTTACAAATACAACATATATGATTCTGTGGCATCTAACACCTTAATCCATTGACTTGTATTATATTACAACCTTAATTCCTTAACCAAAATTAGAAAACCATGGGCCATAAAAACATGTGCCAAAACTCCCCACCCCCCAAAACATTTGGGGGCTCTGAACCCCCCGTGGTCGCCTCATTACGCCCAACACATCCACATCGCACATGGGAATAACCATGCAAATAATATAACACATACTCAACATTCTCCCACTTGTTTTTTTCTTTGCATATAAAGGGCCCAATGATTACATGATCAACAATTAAGGGTAGCAATGCCCATTGCTTCTCTACACCAAGAGAACTTCTCAGTGCTCACAGACTATGTCAATGAATCTAAGATATTCTTAAAAGTGTCCACCTTCACCAACAACACCATCTTGTCTGCAACCATGTCTCTCATAAAGTGATAATGAACATCAATGTGCTTCATCTTAGAATGATAAGTTAGGTTCTTTGCCAAGAGTATTGCACTATGACTATCACAATACAACCTTACGACTTGCTGTACAAATCCAATACCTAAACACAACCTCTGTAACCATACAAATTTCTTACTCACATGATTAACTACCATGTATCCCAACTTCTGTAGTTGAGAGTGCCACTACAAATAGTCTCTTACACACCCAACTGATCACTGCTCCAAATAGGTTAAATGCATAACCACTTGTAGATCTTCTACGATCCAGATCTCCAACCCAGTTTATGTCAACAAATCCATGTATGTCCAACACTCTTTCTACACCAGGCCTTCCTTGGTAGTAAATTCCATAATCTATAGTGGCACACAAATGTAGAAATTTCGATACACTTAATGTATTCCTGCGATTCTCCTGATCTAACAATTTCTGCCACTTGTTAAATGCATAATCGCTTCTACTATTATTCTTGCGGAAGAAATTAAACCACGATCACAACCACAATGCACAAAGTGAAATATCAATAACACATAACACATAAGTTTTTCCGAGAAAACATAAAGCTAAAAACCCCACTATCATATATTATGTATATAATGAATCATGAAACAATCTCATACAAAACTCTAATCCAAGAGCTCTCAGTAAAATACAATCGTCTCACACTGTCATACACAAATTAGCAAATACATGCGCCAATTCCTGTGTCCAGACAGCCTGCCTCCTCTGCACAAACTCTACAATCCGAATTCTCACAATGAATCATGATTATTGCAAATTGACTAGTTTGCACATGCTCATAAGCATATCCACTGCATGTGTGATCAAATCACAACTGATAGCCAAACTATCCCTTTCACCTATTATCTCAACTGGGTATTCACTGGATCTGACATGCATGTAGTTAACTATGGTGAATCTTCAGTTGCATCTGAGTTCACTGATTAACTGAACTCTCACTAGTGCATGTTTAGTTACAACTAGTACAACTGATCTTAACTCACTTAACTACACTTATAATTCTGTTACAAATCCAACTCACTCAGTTATGAATGAAATAATAGATTAATATTTA
>SNQJ01S0000433.1:161600-172764 GCA_010110895.2 Picea sitchensis
GAATCTTCAGTTGCATGTGAGTTCACTGATTAACTGAACTCTCACTAGTGCATGTTTAGTTACAACTAGTACAACTGATCTTAACTCACTTAACTACACTTATAATTCTATTACAAATCCAACTCACCCAGTTATGAATGAAATAATAGATTAATATTTATTGTCTAATTTATTTAAGGGAAAAGTAAATTAGACACATGTTTCTTGTTGACTTTTCAACAACAAATACCTAAAACCCCTATTTACAATCGTTCAATGCTCCTTCTCTGGTTTTGACATATACATGCTCAAAACTCCCATTGAATGTAGAATGTTTGGTCCAGTACAGACCATTGCATACATCAAATTGCCAACAACACTTGCATAAAGAACATGAGACATTACCTCTTCCTCTTCCTATGTTTTGGGATAGTGATATGAAAATAACTTTACACCTACATGCATAGGGACCTTGACCATTTTACATTCCTGCATATTAAACCTCTGCAATATTGTCTCAACATATTTCCTCTGATTCAACTACAGTTCTTTGTATGTCAAATTTAGAAGACAATTGAGTTTTTACCCCGTTCATGATTTCCTTGTTGTTTCCAATCAACAACATATCATCAACATTCATAACCACATGAATAAAATGATCACCAACTAATTTAAAATACACACAATGATCAACTTTTCTCCTTGTGAAACCAAGTCCCAAAATATAAATATCAAAATTTTGATAGGACATCCTTGGAGATTGCTTTAACCCATACATGGACCTTTTTAGCTTGCAAACTAGATCTGTCTCACCCTTCACTGCAAAACCTTTTGTTTGTTTCATGTAGATTTATTTTTCAAGATCCCCATGTAGGATTGTTGTCTTTATGTCCATCTGTTCTACTTCAAGATTAAAAGTAGTAGCAAGAGACAAAATAAATCTAATAGAAGTCAATTTAGTAATATGAGAAAAATGTCACCAAAATTAATTCCCTCTATTTGGGAATATCCCTTTGCTACTAGGCAAGCTTTATACTTCTCCACTTTACCTTATGCATTGAACTTCTTCTTAAAAATCCATTTGCTACCAATGGGATTTCTTCCATCTAACAACTCAACTAGATCCGAAGCCTCATTTTTATCCAAGGAAACTATTTCTTCAACCATGGTCTTATTCCAAAATTTACCATTCTTTGAATCCACTGCCTCCCTAACAGTCCTGGGATCATCATCAGTAATAGACAAAGCAAAATTAGAGCAAAAATCAAGTAGAGTAAACCTTTCTGGTTGCCTTGTTTCTTGAACCGATATCCTCAGTACCTGAGTATGAGGTTCTTCTTTCTTTGATTCATGTTCTTTTGTTGAGTTAGATTATTCACCCTCCAACTCAAACTCTATTGTCTTTGGTTCTTTTTCCTTTGATAGGACTTCATGTATGGGAACATATTTAAGCTCTCTAAAGATAACATCCCGACTGTAAACAATCTTGTTAGTTTATGGAATCCAAATTTTATAGCCTTTTATACCATCTTTATAACCAGTAAAGATACACTTTTTAGCTTTATTTTCCAGCTTACTCCTATTTTCCTTTAGAACATGTACATAAGCATCACAACCGAAAGATCTAAGATGTTCAAGAGAGGGTTTTTTACTAGTCCATGTCTCATGCGAAGTTTTGTCCACCAATGCCGATGAGAGTGATCTATTTACCATATGACATGCAATACCCGCTACCTTTTCCCATAATTCTTGTCATAACCTGATACCACTGAGCATGCTCCTTTCTTTTTCCATCAACTTCCTATTCATCCTTTCTACAACCCCATTCTATTGAGTTGTGTATGTAATAGTCTTTTGCCTTTCTATACCACACTTCTTACATAATTCCTCAAATTTCGTAAAACTCTCTGCCATTATCTATTCTCAGCCCCTTTATTTTATTCTCTATCTGATTCTCCACAAGAGCCTTAAACTCTTTAAATCTACCAAAGACCTCACATTTCTTTTGAAGGAAATAAATCCATGTATTCCTCAAGAAATAATCAATGAACAAAACATAGTACACAGATTTACCTAGTGATGGAACATGCATAGGTCCAAACACATCACTGTGTACTAACTCTAAGATTCCCTTTGCTCTTGTAGCTCCAGATGAGAATCTTACCCGGTTTCTTTTTACCATATATGCAATGTTTATAGAAATCAAAATCCAATGTGCAATTAGACATACCTTCACCCATAGATTTATCGTGTAATGCTCGAACGTTGTTCTCTCCAATATGTCCTAGTCTTTGATGCCACAATATTGTCTTTTATCTAGAGATTGTCGGGGTTTGTTCTTCTTCATTTCCAGCCATAGGAACAACAATACTGTTACAACCATTAATGATAGTGATTCCCAATAGCTTGTATAGAGTTCCATTCCAAACTCCCCTCATCAACACCATCGCTCCTCGAACAATTTTGCAGGTTTCCTTTTCAAACATTGTATGTCCACCTGCACCATTCGTTTTCCATCCGTGTCAGGCTAATTTAGAATCTCTTTCACTGTGCTGCTAGGAACATATGCAATTATTCTGGAATGAAGAACATAGACTATAAAATATTTCAAAGCTTTCACCAATGCATAAGCTTGTTTTTCCATTATATTGTATTTCAATTATGAATCTCTCAAACTTTTGCTAAAAAATGCAATTGGTTGTTCTTGTTTTTCTTCATTCCTTTGTAAGAGGACAACATTCTTGTGTGAGCGAACTTTGTCTAATTTCACCATTCTTTTTCCTAACAAGTACTAAATTTGCAACCCAAGAAGAATATCTCAAAGGAACTATAATTTTTGCATCCAATAACTTCTTAAGCTCCTTTTCAATGGCCGAGAATAGGATAGGATTTACCTGTCTTAATTTATGTTTGAATGGTTTAGATCCTACCTTCAATGGAATTATGTGTTGAATAATGTTGGTGTCATAGGTCTTCAGATCTTCATAAGACCAAGCAAATACTTCAGTAAATTCTTTGAATAATTTATTTGAATAAATTCTTTGAATAAATCAATATACTTGATCTTCTGATCAACAGGAAAAAATTGGAAAGTTTGATATGCCTTAGTTCTTGCTCAGTCCCAATATTGTGATTTTCTACTTCTTCCTTTTGAGGATGAATAGTTGGTTTTAAAAAAATATCATTTTTTTCAAGCAACTTCTCCAGAGGCACCAATCCTTTTGAAATCTGATTATTTCTTAACACCATCATTTTATGAATATCAATCATATCTTGAAATTTAGGGTTTGGATGGCTATTTTGATTAATTTGTTCATTGTTTTGGTCATCTTCCTGATCAATACGAGTTGCTGAAGATTCGTCAATCATTTCCAAAATTTATTTGAACTGTTGATCATCTTCAAACACTTTCCAATGTTTGAAATTGTTAGGAATTGAAGGTTTGTATTTCATTTCAATTTCATATTTAAGATTCGACACTTTAGGAGGTCTGAAAGTACTTGCTACTACAACTAAAGAATCAACTTGTTTATTTTCTTGTCTGGGAATTGCATGAATATTAAAAGTAAAAAATAAATTCTCAATCAAGTCCCAAGCACAGTTTCTATAGGATCTCATCCTAGGATGTTTAGCTTGATAAACTTTCTTTATTTGCTTAACAATTAATTCTACATCCCCATAGACAATAAGATTTATAATTTTCATTTTATTGGCAGCTTCTAAACCTAGCTCTAAAGCTTCATATTCACAAACGTTATTCGTTTAATTAGTCTCATACTGTAATCTAAAAGAAAATGGAAAAAGTTTGCTAGAAGGTGAAATTAGAAGAATACATGCTCCATCACCTTCCCAAGAGGAAGCTCCATCGAAGAACATTTTTTACATTCCCTCTTTAGAATTATTTTCATTCAAAGAAATATTTACAGTTTCTATACAATTTTCTAGTTCATCATTTACGGATAAGGTAAAACAACCCAAATATTTATCTTTCAAGTAGACATGATAATTATTAGGGTGTTTAGGATCACTGACAGTGTAAGCAAGTTTGGTTTCCCTATAAAGTCTCTTGGTCTCTCGACCAAAGATTGAGATTTTGGCATAAGTCATTTCCATTTGCAACAAGCCTCCTAGTTTACTTGCCCAAGATCTAGATAAAAGCATCCCATAGTTGACAGACACATCTGCCACCACTATATCCATCAAAACACTTTTTACAGGTATTTGGGCTAAGTGAACTACCCGATATTTAATCATCCCTAAACATCTAACTTTTCTTGCATCAAAGGAATACAAGTCATGACACGGTCTTGTGATTTTTAATCCTAACTTCTCCATAACTATTTTTGGCATTAGATTGTGAGAAGCTCCTGAATCTAGCATGCAATTGTGTAAAATATGTTCATGGACTATTAAAGAGATACAAAATGGGGCTATTGATTCTCCTCTTTCCTCAATGCGAGGATCAAACATTACAATAGCCCTTTCGTCTTGCAAGTTTAATGCATCTGGTTGGGTTGCTGCAATAGAACAATCAATCATTTTCATCACTTGTTTTCTGTAAACTGGGTTTTTCGCAATTTCTAACAAAGGGATTGAGATTATGATCTTATTAAGTTCATGTTCCATATTAAAAGAACTGCTTATTTTTTCTATTTCTTTTGGTTTCGTATCTTCTTTCTTTATAACCCGTGGATCAAATTTTTTTTTGGGTCCTGTGATTTCTTCCCCTTTGTCTTTATTTTGTGTTTTTTTTTGGTTGATCTTGATTATTCGTTTTGGTTGTATTTATATTGTTTCTTGGTCTAAGGTCATATGTTCTATGTAATTCAACTTCTAATGCATCTGAGAAGGCTCTATATTGAGATGATGACGAATCAAAATGATTATTATTACCGTCTTCATTGAAATATGAGTTAAAGCTTAAATATTTTTCATAGTCATCCCGAGTCACATATAATTTAGAAGGGTCACCTTCCATCATATTAATATCCTCATCAATGCCCTCAATTTGATCTTCTTCAAAGTTATCAACCAATTTTTCATTTTTTTATAGGCGGCTGTATAGGTTGATCTTCATTTCTCCTTTCTCTCTGCAAAACCCAGGGAGGATGAAAAGGCCTTCTAAACTGTTTTTGGTTTCTAATGTCAGGTCTTCTTCTTTCTGTTTCCATCCTAGCAAGTTTATTTGATAGATCTTTGATAATTCTAGACATCTCTTCAATTTTATCCTCCTGATTTTTGTTAGTACCAGACGTACCAACTTGTTCTTTTTGTTTTCTTCTTTCTCTTTCTCTTTCTCCCGATTCATTTCTAACTCTAGCTTTGCCTGATGTAATCACGTTGGATTCAATTTCTATTGCATCATCTTGCATACTAGTTAAGGTGGTGAATCTCCTTTCTCTAAGCAATAAGGAAAAGTCGAGATCAAAAGAGCCTACAAACATGACTTTTGTTGTTGGTTGTGATGGTTTGACATCTGTAGGGATTTTGTTGTAAATTTTGTTAAATCTCTTGATGAAATCTGAGACAGATTAATTTTGTTTCTTTTTAAGATTCCCAAACTTAGTAAAAAAAAACAAGTGATCTTTCTTTTCACGCCATTGTCTAAGAAAAGCAGATTCAAGAGTATCCCAAGAATTAATGGAATTAGGGGACAAACCCTTAAAACATGTCCTCACTTCACCCTCAAATGTCTGAGCACAGATCCTCATATATACTTCTTCATGTTCTAAACCTTGATTGTCAGTGAAATAATCAAATGTTGCCAAATGTTCGAGAGATGTGGTCTCACCTTCCCCATTAAATCTAGGCAATAACTTCAGATAATAATCAGAAAAATCATGGATATTTACTAGAATATTAAAAGGAGCATATCTAACAACAATTTTATTGAAAACTCTTGGCGAAGGAGGAGGAAGTGGTTGCTATTGTGGTATTTTCCCTGCCATAATCAGGTACTCAAGTATTAACTGAGAGTTCTCAGGAAAAAAGGGGATTGATGTAAGTTTTGAGAATCTCTCCTTCTTCAAAAGGATTTTCGGGTAAAGCAGTTTGAGGGATCTCTAAAACTTCCCTTTTTGGACTTAAAAAGGAAAGCTTTGGGGTTGTAGACCAAACAAAAAAATCTTCAGGAGATTACTTTGGGGAAAGATTTGGAGAATTCTTGGGTGATTCTTTCGGAGAAATATGAGGAGAATATTCAATGGAAAGTATTTGAGAAACTACAATAGAGTCTTTAAGAGAAAGTTTGATATAAATTTTAGGGACAAATTTGATGGAGTCCGTTGTAGAGACTGTCAAGGGTGGTTTTGGAGAAATTGGAAGAGTTTCTTCGAGAGATGAAAGCAGAGATGGGTTTGAAGGGTTAGCAGGGTTTATAGGAGCTTTTATTATGGAGTCATTTTGATCTATAAAATATTTTCCTTTTGATTTAGGGAGAGTGGAAGATGAAGGTTTAGAGGAGGTTATGGTAGGAGGAGTTGTGGGTGTACGTTTATGATTTTTCTTCGACAATAGTTTTTCAGGATTAGATACTGGAATTGTTTTCTTAGGATTTGGGTGAGCCTCAGTGTTTCTCTTTCCTGATGCCAGGATTGGAAGTAAGGAGTCGCTAGGTGAAGGATTTTTAGCCTTCCTATCTCTTTGTTCACCAACAATGAGTAGGCTTTACTGTCCTCTTTTCTAGGGAAAAATACATTTCTTTAATTCGATCCCCGACAATGGCGCCAAAACAATGTTGTTACCCTTGAGATGTTTTTGGCTAGGAAACTATGCCAATGCATCCATTAGATTGATTGATTGGTTTTTAAGAAGATCTGCCTTAAAACAAAGTGTTTTTGTTGCTAATCTAGGCCCGTATCTTTAGTCTTTATTTAAATATTTAAGATGAGAAGGCAAATCATTCTATGTTTAAGACAATTAAGGCTTTAGAAGATAAAGAAGAATATAGAGAAAAGAAATTGGAAATTAGAGTAATGTATCTTCTGATAAATATTACTTAACTTTCAAGAAGAAGAAGTGATGTTTATGTATCTTTAATCCATAATATAGTTTGAACACAAAGAATAATTATTTTTAATTAAAAAAAAGGAATAATGGAATATAAGCACATGCCTTCTTTTATACTCACAATATATTTGAAGAAATATGTAACTTTTTATGATACCTTTGCAGTGTTATGATGGTAGTTGTTGTATTGAGTCATCACATTCATGGTAGTAGATACATCTAAGAAGAAATTAAGAGCATGGAGGTAACACAAAGAAAGAGAAGTCACATAATCTGAAACATAAATGTTTGAGTCTTCAAAACTTGCAGATATTTTTTATTAAAACTTAGTCTCGGGCCAAAAATCTCTCTTTACATTGAGTTCTCATGAGCATTTATACAAGATAGGTCGAAACAAAAAATGGTTACTTGATCCTATTTTTTAGAAAATTGAGATAAAACAAAATCTTTGACTCGCTAGAAATAGGACAATTGGAGGAGTCAATTCCTAATTTTCTTCTTCTTTGATGAGTCACCCTGCCAACAGTTGGAGGAGAAGATTCCAAGTCACATATGAAGGGTAACTGAAATATTTCATGTCTCTGAATGTAATATCCAACTTAGTGTATTTTTAGTATGTAGGGTCATGTGAGAGTAAGTTCTTTGTTTGCCATAAAAGGTAGAAGTCATATATGAGAGGGTCAACAATGGTTTGACCTCTTAGAGTATTGGTCATGTTTTGAAACTTATCATCTTTTTCTCTGGCGATAAACAAAATTTTTCTGTAGTTTTCATATGACAATATCTTTCCATCTTTATCCCAGGCTGAAGGTAACCCCATTTTCATTAAATTCTCAAATTTGTTGGAAAAAGATTCTACGTTCCTTTTCAATGCTATGCATTCATTCTAAGCTTGTTGTATTAGATTCCTCTTTGTGAAAATTATTTTAGTTTCCATCACCATTGTTGTTCTGTCATTAACACATTTCCTTGACAACATTTCTATAGAATTGGAATTCAAGAATTTTATGATTTGAGTGGCTGCTTGTGGTCTTGTTCCCAATTCATGAAATTATTTATGTATTACCTTATCTGCTTCATCTACCAACAAAATTTCATCATCTATGATTTTTAAGTAATCCCAAACCCTGACTACTTCACTAATAATTTCATCCTAGATGAGATGCTTGGTTCCTACCAAATATGGTTTACCTGATAGTTTAGTCTTCATCCGTTCCATATCAATTAACATCTCAGCCTTTAACTTCTAATATTCTAAAATAACTTTGTCTTTGTCTTTGATTTGTTCTTTCTGCTTTGAGATTGTTTTCTTTAGGCTTTCAATTTCAACACCTTTCAGGTTTAGATTTTCTAATTCCCTTGATAGTCCAACTGTTGGATATGATGTTTATGTTTCTCGAAGAGAAGAAGAACCTCATTTTAAACTTTCATTCTATTTTTCATACATTTCTATCTGCTCTCCCATCTCTACCATTTTATTCACAAGCTAATCTTTCACTGTCTGGATTTCCTGGAGTTTTGGAATCTGTACATGGTCAATTCCTGGTATTTTGAGCTTTTGTTTCAAAACTTGGATTTATTTGTCTTTTTCTTTCATTAGTGCTTGTATGGATGCATCATCTTTTGGATTGGCTCCAAGTTCTATTATCCATTGTTCTAGCTCCTCCACTCTTATTTGTCTAGTCCTGGTAGCCAACGTTTCATTCTTTAACTGAGTTTTGAGCTTATCATTGATGGCTTGAATTTTATTGATTCCAAGATTAGCTATCATAACATCTATGTTTATCATTTCTGTAGTTTGTTTGTGCAAGTCAAATTTATCCAAAGGATCTAGATTATTTAGATCAATAGAGACGTTTGTTACTTTTTTTTGATCCTTTGGTTCCATGACTGCTATATTCAATCTCCCTTTCTCATAATCTACATATGAGATCATTATGGTCTAATAAGTATCATGGTCATATACTTTAGAAATCATATTCTTCTTGAGGCCCTCACTTGCATTTCTAGTTTCCATGAATTTCTGAACTTGGTCTAATTGCTTCGATTGATCACTAGTCCTCGAATCTGTTTCACTTTGACCTGCCACACCTTTGAGCTTTCTAAAGATATCACCTCTATAGTCATGTCAAGGCCCTTTTTCTTTGGCATTATTTCATCAAGCAATTATGGATCTCCTTCTTCTTCAATTTCTTATAACTTCTACTTTTTGGCTGATCCTTCTTCCCCTGTCTCTGAATTCTTTAAGGTAGACTTTGAATGTTTCCTTTTACATGTCTTTTCAAACTGCTGTGGAATTTGTGTGATTGGATTTTTTTTTGACTAATCAAATGCATTACCATGGATCTGCAAAATGTTCAATAAATCTTGCCAACTATTTTGGTTTGCTAATAGCTCCGGTTGCTCTTTTTGCTGATGTTGATAAGGACTCTGTCCATGTGAAACTCTTTTTGCTGAAATCATGGCACGAGGGTCATAATTCCATGGTTCTCCCTATTGTGATCCCGGAGCTGAAAGCATCTTTGTTGTTATCTGTAGTGCTGATCTGGTATTGACAATGAAAGGACCTACTTCCTTCTTTAATTTAAAAGTCATCTTATACTTATTTGGCACAAAATGAGTTTCATCAGAGCTCAATCTTTGTCGAACATATTCAAGAGCAAAAATTCTGGGAGTCATTAAAATAGGCAAGTGAAAGGGAGAAAGTTACAAACATAAACCCTGATTTCAGTATAATGTTAAAAAAACATACCAATCTCCCACTCTTTTTTTTGGGATTAACTGTATAGTTTTTTGCACTCAGGAAAGATTATAGGAGGAACCTGATTGTGAATAATTTGGTAGACTTTAGACATAAACTAAACCACATACTGTGAAAATTCAACATTCAAAGGATTCTTCATAATCACAGAAGTCCAGCGAGTAACCGAGGTTGGATTACCAAGATCATCTTCAATATTTAGTCCTAGATGCATAAAATGAAAGACTTGTGTGAACAAAAAAAGGTGGACCAAATAAGACTGGTATCTGAAGCGTCTAAGAGACTCAAATTCAAAAAGCTGGTAATGAATTTGATTTGATATAAATTGGGCATAGTTAAATTTAGTGATTGGTTTGGTTGTAATAGGGTAGATCGAAACCATAATCCCTAAGACAAACCCACCAACTATTAAATCATTATTTTTTCCCAAAATCATATAAATCATTGAGATAATTTTCTATGAAGTCTCAAGAAAAAGATTTGTTTGAAGGGAAACATTATCATCAGGAACATCAAGATTTGTACAGAGGTATGATTGTAACAGGGTAACCCTATCTTTTGATTCCAACTCTCTGAAACATTTGGCTACTACTAACTCATTTAGTGGCTCACTATTGGGATTCAATGGACATCCCATCATCTCATTAATATTTTGAGCATTTAATTCGACGAGAACATACCCAACAATGGAAATAATGGCTCTCTTGGATGGGACATAATTTTCAGCGCACCACACTACAAATTCTGAAAAATGGTAAACCTGAGGTACTATGAATTTGGCGAGGTTAGATTCCCATGCATAATAATGGTCAACCAAATCCCAAAAACCCTAGTTTGCTTGCTGATATAACACAGAGGGATCGAACGACAAGACATGATAAAAAACATCCTTATCTTTGTCGACAAGATCTTCTTCTGCGGGGTTTACATTTTTCTTACTTTTTGTAGGTTGGGATGTTTGCATTTTGATAATGATAAAAAAAAGGATAAGAAGGATTTAAAGTTACCCGTGGAAGGTGTTGACTGAGACAAGTATCGGGCTGGAGTAATGATGTCATTTTTTCACAAAGAATCTTAATCGAGTGCTTGAATTCTTCACAAATTCAAAATAAATTAAACATTTGGCCCTTTGTCCTTTTTATCTCCCGAAATGCATTCATGCAATTATATAATTGGCGGAAAACTAATAATAATTTAAAATTTTTACCTTTTCCACCAGCTGATGTGACACTGGACACATGTCGGCTCCATGTCTATTGTGGGGGGATCAGGAGTGGGTAGGATAATCACACTTACCGAGGGCCGCAATTGAAGGATTGATGCCACATTAAAAGGAGGTTAACTATGGTAGAGTTTTACGCCCCCCGCCTCCCCTTTGTGTTAAATGTCGAGCACACGAGGAGGAGGGGGGGGGGG
>SNQJ01S0000433.1:195228-214269 GCA_010110895.2 Picea sitchensis
TGTATAAGACAATTTTTTTACTTTTTCAAACATTCATCAACCATAATAAATCGATCACATCATGGAACACAAGATTTACATGGAAACCCTTTTGTGAGAAAACCACAAAACTTCTCTTTATAATTCTTTGTAGGCACCAACCTGTTGGTTGTGGAGCCTGATTATCTTCCTGTTTCACAGGTCTTTGTTTTCAGCCATGTTTATACCCCATGAAGATTGTACACCCCTCCATGCGGGGTATGGGGGCAATTGGGGGTTCGAGGGCGAAGCCCCTAAAGAAAAAATTGCTTTGTAAATGTAAATTGTAATTTCATAATAAATCCAGACTGTTCATTCTAAGGTCATAGATCTGACGGTAGAAGTCATGTACGAGTTTTTTTCCCTAGAAGGAAACCCTCTTTTATGAGGGAATTGTATTGCAGTTGTGTATCATTGCAAATATTGTATTCTGAGAGAGGAGATTGTGAGAGTAAGAAGAGGAACTTACAATGGGTGCGTTGTAGGTTTTATCTCTTCATTTTGCTAGTTAATAAAAAGGAAGGACTTGGCAATTTCTTTGGTGGACATAGCCCACACTGGGTGAACCACGTATATCTGTGTCTCTATTGTATTGTGTATATTCTGTGTTTTATTTCCACATTTTTTATTTTATTTTATTGTTTCGCGATCCTATTTTTCTAACAACTGGTATCAGAGCGAAAGGTAACACACAGGTAAAAAAGGTTCTTGGTTCGAGTGGGAACAATGGAAGAAGATGGAAAGTTTAGGGTCAATAAATTTAACGGCCAAAACTACCAGTTATGGAAGATGCAGATGGAAGATTATTTATATCAGAAGGATCTATTCCTACCATTGGGAGGAATAGCAAAGAAGTTGACGACCATGAAGGATGAAGAATGGGAGGTTCTTGACAAAAAGGAACTAGGAATAATACAAATGAGATTGGCAGCGTCGATAGCTTTCAATATTTTAGAAGAAAAGAGAATGAAGGAGTTTATGGATGCATTGGGTAAACTATATGAAAAGCCCTTGACGTCTAATAATGTATTTCTAATGAAGAGATTATTTATTATGAATATGTAAAAAGGTGGGTATGTTGTAGATCATTTAAATGAATTTAATACGGTTACTAATCAACTAAGTTCTGTAAAAGTGGACTTTGACGATGAGATCAGGGCTCTTCTAATATTGTTCTCATTTCCAGAAAGATAGAATGGCTTGGTCATGGCTGTAAGTAACTCTGTCTCTAGTTCAAACACTCTAAAATTTGATGTTGTTGGTGTTATCCTTAGCCAGGAAATGCGATGGAAAATCATAGGTGAGACATCATGTAATGCGTTAAACATGGAGAACATGGGAAGACAAAAGGATAGAGGAAAGGGCTTAGGGAATCATGAGAATTCTAGGAAGGTCAGATCCAAATCAAGACAGGGAAAGATAGAGTGTTGGAATTGTGGGAAGAAAGGACATATGAAGAAAGACTGCAGAGCTCCGAAGAAACAAAGAGATGGACAACATGAGAAAAATCAGGAAGAAAATGTAACAGATGATGTGTTATAAGATGCTTTGATTCTTTCTGTACATAATATTTCAGAGTCTTAGGTAGTAGATTCAGGGGCTTCATTTCGTGCCACACTCCATAGGAAACATTTTCTAGATTATGTTCAAGGTGATTTTGGGCAGGTTTATTTGGGTGATGATGCACCATGAAAAATTGTTGGAATGGGAAAGGTAAAAATAAAGCAAAGGAATTGAAACCATTTGTTGTTGAAAGAGGTAAGACATGTTCCATATCTAAGGAAAAATCTAATTTCAATAGGGCAGTTGGCAAGTGAAGGTTGTATATCCATATTTACAGATAAGGTGTGGAAGGTCACCAAAGGATCACTGGTGATAACAAAAGGAGAGAAGGTAGGTACATTCTATTTATGTATTGGTAATAATGACTCTTCTATCTTTTTAGCTTCTACATGAGTGGATACAACATTATGGAATCATAGGCTTGGACACATGAGTGAGAAGGGAATGCAGATACTTCACAAAATAAATTTGTTTCCAGATATTAAACAAATTGATTTGGATTTCTGTGAGCACTGTGTTTATGGAAAACATAAGAGAGTCAGATTTCTCAGAGTTGGAAAAAAAAATAAGAGAGAAAGGTTAGAGCTTGTGCATACATATGTATGGGACCAACTTAGGTATCATCTCTTCGTGGATCTCATTATTATGTTACTTTTATTGGTGATGCAACTAGAAAAACTTGGGTTTATTGCATTCAACAAAAATCTGCTGTTTTTGATACTTTTAAGAAATGAAAATATTTGGTTGAGAATGAGATAGGAAAATGGTTGAAGTGTCTCAGATAAGACAATGGAGGTGAATATTGCAACAAGGAGTTTGATGATTAACGTTCATACCATGGGATTCGTAGAGAGAAAACAGTTCCAGGAACACCACAACAAAATGGTGCGCCAGAAAGGATGAACAGGACAATCATGGAGCGTGCAAAGAGTATGAGATTGCATGATGGGTTGCCCTTACAGTTTTGGGCAGATGCTGTAAATACTTCCGTTTAATTAATAAACATAGGACCTTCAAGCTCTTTGGATGGTGGAATTCCAGAGGAGGCATGGATAGGTAAAAATATAAACTATTCTTTCTTGAAGACTTTCGGTTGTGAAGCATTTGTCCATATTGATAAAGAAAACAGAACAAAGCTTGAGGAAAAATCCAAGAAGTGTACCTTTATTGGATACGATGTTAATGATTTTGGTTATCTCTTATGGGATTATGAAAATCACAAAATCATTAGGAGTAGAGATGTCATATTCAATGAGAAGGTCATGTACAAAGATCAGTTGCAAGGAAAGAAACAAGAAAATGAAAAACCAGAATACACAGTGCTTGATGAGATCATTGAAAAATAAATTCCAAAGGTACCAAAAAATCAAAATGTACAACAACAGGAGAAACATGTACCTCAAACTCCTACAAGTTTTGTTATAAGATCTACCAGGTTAAGTAGACCCCCTGAACGATACTCTCCTTCATTGTATTATTTATTGTTGACTGATTCTGGTGAACTGGAATGTTATGAAGGGGAAATGCAGGTGGACACTAAAAAGAAGTGGGAGCAAGGCATGAAAGATGAAATGGATTCATTGGTAAATAACCAGACTTGGGACTTGGTTCAATTCCTTACAGGAAAAAGATCATTGCAGAATAAATGGTTTTAAGTTGAAGGAAGAAGACGGAGGAAAAAGCGGTACAAGGCTAGACTTGTTGTAAAGAGGCTTGCACAAAAGAAAGGTATATATTTTGATGAAATATTTTCTCCTGTTGTTAAGATGACTTCAATTAGGACTATTTTGATTCTTGTGGTAGTAGAAGATTTGCATCTTGAACAGTTAGATGTAAAAACAACTTTTCTCCATGGGGATTTGGATGAAGAGATTTATATGCAACAAACACAGGGGTATGAGGTCAAAGGGAAAGAAAATTTGGTATGCAAGTTGAAGAAGAGCTTGTATGGCCTTAAGAAAGCTCCAATGCAGTGGTATTTTAAGTTTGACAGGTTTATGATAGAACAAGGTTATAGTAGATGTCATTCTGATCATTGTGTTTATTTTAAAAGGATATAAAATGGAAGCTATATTATCTTGCTATTGTATGTACATGACATGCTTGTTACAGAGTCTAATATGTAGGATATAAATGTGCTCAAGAAGAAATTATCTAATTCATTTGTGATGAAGGATTTGGGTGCTGCAAAGAAAATCCTTGGTATAAGAATAACAAGAGACAAGAAAAATCACAAATTGACATTGTCTTAGGGTGAGTACATAGAGAAATTGTTGAAGAGGTTTAAAATGCAGAGTGCAAAACCAGTTAGTACACCTTTGGCCAACCATTTCAAATTAACTAAGGATATATGTCCCAAGACACAAGAGGAGATAAAATACATGTCTATGCTCCCTTATTCATCGACAATTGGCAGCTTGATGTATGTGATGGTTTGCACAAGACCAAATATTTCACATGCAGTGGGAGTTGTGAGTGGTATATGAACATTCCAGGTAAAGAACATTGGGAGGCAGTAAAGTGGATTCTCAGGTATTTGAAAGGTACTGCTACTCATGGATTATGTTTTGGAGGTTTAGACACTGTTTTACAGGGATATGTTGATTAAGATATGACAGGTGATAAAGATAGTAGGAGAAGCACCACATGGTATATTTTTAATGTAGGTGGAACAAAAATAATTTGGATTTCGAAACTGTAAAAGGTTGTTGCACTTTCAACAACAGAGACATAGTATGTTGTTGCTACAGAGGCTAGTAAATAAATGATTTGGTTACAGAGGTTTATGGAGCAATTGGGAAAGAAGCAAGATAATAGTAGGTTGTACTGTGAAATCGAGAGTGCCATTCATATTGCAAATAACTCATCCTTCCATTCGAAGACTAAGCATATACAAGCCATGTACCATTTCATACGACCCGTCTTTGAAGACAGACATTTGAAGTTGGAAAATATACACACTAGCCAAAATCCTGCAGACATGTTAACAAAGGGAGTAACCATGGAGAAAATGAGCTCCTTCTCAGTTTCATTTGGTCTTCAAGCATGAAGGTGAAGATGAGAAATTTTCCAGGTCCAAGTTGGAGTATAGTCCAACAGGTACAACAACAGTGGAGTTGTTGTGATCAGTCTCCAAGTAGGAGATTATTGGTTGTGGAACCTGATTATCTTCCTATTTAATAGGTCTTTGTTTTCAGCCATGTTTATACCCCATGAAGACTGTATACCCCTCCACACCGGGGGGGTTTGCAGGGGGGGCTTGCTCACCCTGCAGGGTCTGGGGGCGAAGTCCCCGAAGGAAAAATTGCCTTGTAAATGTATATTGTAATTTCATAGTAAATCTAGACCGTTCATTATAAGGTCGTAGATCTGACGGTAGAAGTTATGTTAGGGTTTTTTTCCTTAGAAGGAAACCCTCTTTTATGAGGGAATTGTATTGCGTCTATGTGTCATTACAAATATTGTATTCTAAGAGAGGATATTATGAGATAAATAAGAGGGAGTTACAATGAGTGTGCTGTAGGTTGTATCCCTTCATTTTGTTGGATAATAAAAAGGAAGTACCTGACAATTTCTTTGGTGGACGTAGCCCACACTGGGTGAACCACATATATCTGTGTCTCTATTGTATTGTGTATCTTCTGTGTTTTATTTCCACACTTGTTTTATTTTATTGTTCTGTGATCCTATTTTTCCAACACAACCTACTGTTACAAATATTTGTAGGCACCAACCTACTAGAGATACCAATCCCCACTAGCACAAATCCAACAAGGCACCAACCTAGTCTTACATATCTTCATAGACACTAATCTATTGGAGACACAAATCCCCACCACTATGCACCAACATAGCAAGAGACGCCAATCTCTTTCAGATCTTCATAGACACCAATACCCACCACTAAGCACCAACTTAACAAGATATACCAATCTAATATAGATATTCATATTCACCAATCTACTTGAGACACCAATTCCCACCGCTAAGAACCAACTTAGTAAGAGACATAAATATTTGAGCTTCACCAACCTTCACCGAGTCTGCTTCTTGTTTTTTCCTTATCTAGGTATGCTCATTGCTTCTATCTTTACCAAGTATACTCACTACTTCTTCACCAAGTCTATTTCTACTTGTACCTTTACCAGGTATGACCAAAATTTGAATTTTCAAATGGCAACTTTCTCAAAGCTTGATGTTTTGGGCATCTTTCAAAGAACGAAATTGTACAACATGCCACATATCCAATTTTGCAAATATGATTATGAAAATTTTACCCGAGGTACTTCTATATGTCTCCTCTGTCTCTGCAAAATCTCAAGGTTTGAAACATCTTAGAAAATAAGTTGTAGAAAAACTACCAAGATGACTTGTTTGAAATTGATTTCAGGAGCATTTAGGAACACTAACTTCCATAGAGAATATCTCCGAAAGTATAGAAAAACCACATCTGATATTTTTAACACATGTACAAAAATACATCTCCTCTATATTTGCAAAATATTAGGGTTTGAAACATCTCAAAAAATAAGTTATAGCAAAAGTTCCAAGCCGACTTATTTGAAATTGATTTTAGGAGCATTCATGAACCCTAAATTCCATAGAGCATATCTTCGAAAGTATAGCGAAACAACATATGGGATTTTAACACATGTACACCAAGAACTGTCCTCCTTCTCTGCAAAATCTTAGGGTCTGAAACGTCACATAAAATAAGTTATAACAAAAGTGCCAACAATAACTGTTTGAAACTGATTTTAGGAGCACTTAGGAACCCTAACTTCCATAGGACATATATCCAAACGTATAGAAAACCAACATATGATGTTTCTACCACATGTACATTAATATCTCTCCTTTGTCTTTGCGAAATATCAGGGTCTGAAACATCCCATAACATAAGTTATAACAAACGTTCCAAGATGACTCGTTTGAAATTGATTTCAGGAGCATTTAGGAACCCTAACTTCCAAAGTGCATGTTGCCACAAGTATAGCGAACCAACATATGATATTTTTACCACATGTACACAAAAATATATCCTTTGTATCTGTAAAATATCAGGGTTTGAATCATAAAAAAAATAAGTTATAGCGAAAATTCCAAGTTGACCTATTTGAAACTGATTTCAGGAGCATTCAGGAACCCTAACTTCCACATGGCATATCTCTGAAAGTATAGAGAACCAACATATGAAATTTTTACCATAGGTACACCAAGATATCTCCTCTGTCTCTTACAAATTGTAGGGTTTGAAACGTCCTAAAAACAAAGTTATCGCGAAATTGCCAAGATGACTTGAAACTGATTTCACAATTCAATCTTTGCTAATCCATTTTTCTCTCTCTCTCTCTCACACACACACATACTTTCCTTCAATGTTCTTTTCATATTTTTTCATAACCCTTCATGAAGGGACATGTCCCTTAATTAAGTAATGAATTCCCAATACCATGGGAAAATACCCCACATACCATGGGAAAATACCCCAAACCCATGGGTTTGAAACCACTATTTCACTTTTTACTTTTTCACATGCACCCCTTTTTTAATACACTTATAGACCTATATATATAAATCAATCTTAGAAATGCTATGTGTATTTTAATGCCACAATATGACATTAGTGGCATCATTAATCCTTTGACATTAACAACAACAATTCCAACAAAAAATACTACAATTCAAATGATCTTATTTGAAGTTGGTTCACTATTTTGATGATGACTTCTTACAATAACTCTCAAATTAGTGAAAATATTGTAAGTTTTGAAAAGTGAGTATAAATCTTATTTTGATTACTCTTAGTTTCTCTTTCATATATGAAATGTGGTTACATTCTAGATTAAAAAAAATGTAAAGTAATGTTAGGTAAACACATTTACTCTAAGTTGTTTAGAGGGTGTGAAACACTAACTCTTTTTAATTCACTAAACTCTACATTTCGCTCGATTCATTTTAATTTATTGAAATATTCTTTTATATCATGAAGGTGGACGTTCAAACAATTCAAATCACTTGTTCCAATCCAAGTTTTAATTTACTTGATTCATTTCAGTTCATTAAACTCTTCCTTTAGTTATGGAATACATGGATGGCTTCTAATTAAGATATGAAACAATTAAGATTATTTGTTCAAATTCAAACAAATAGGTTTAGATAGGATAGAAGATAAGCAAAATAGCCATTACATATTGATTAGAAAAACAATTTATTTGGAATTTTAAAAATATAATTAAGATTAAAAATTGCTTTAAAAATACACAACTTAAATTGCAAGTTCAAATTCAAAGAGATAGGGTAGAGGAGAACCAAAAAAACTATTAACTATTGTTTAAAAAATCATCTTAACTGAGATTTAAAAAATAACATAGCTAAAAACCAATATGACTTTAAACACTAACATATCTTATATGAGTTGAGGTAATAATATGGAAGTATTTCTCTATTGAATAAACAGAGACAAGCCTTACCTCAACATAGGTACGTGGAATGGAGTCAAGCAAACGATTCAATTTCAATTAATATAAAAATACTTGAAACAAGAACTAAAAAAAACAATATAGCTTAAAAACGCAACATAAATGATATGAGTGGAGGTAATAATACGAAAATATCTCTCTCGAATAAACACATAAATGCCTTATCTTACTGTAGGTACGTGGAATGGAGTCAAGCCAATCATCCAATTACAATTCAAATAAAAATACAAACATGAACTCAATTCCATTCTGTTATTGTATTTCTTGTGTATTTAAGAATGGTAAATTCCATTCCATTATGAATTAAAATTCCCTTTAATTATTTATTTAAACTACACATAAATGGCACCTTGGATGGGGTAATAACCTCTTCTCCTCAACATTGATCATCCTTTACATATTCATTATATGGTGGTTCAAATAATTTTCATCCATTTTAAATCTCTGTAAACACATGCTACATTATCTTTCATAATTTCATTGCCCTTCCTCAACTTAGGAAATTATTATCTTATTGTTCTCTATCAGAGTTTCCAAAAAATCAGTGTTCTTGAACACTGTTTTACGATTCTTCCATATAGATTGGTTATCTCTATCATGGGAGCTATTACTTAGGCTTTCAAGTTATGACTCCAATGATGCATCCTCATGTAGAGGCAATTTTTTTTGTGGGAATGAGGGATTCACCAAACGTTCTATAATATGATGAAGATATATCAATAAACATATCTGCATGGTTACAACTTGAATCTGACCAAAGTGCTTTTTGATTTCCTCATAAATTTCTTTGGGATAAGCTGCATTCCCATATTTGATATTCTTGTAGTTTTCTAGATGTCTCTTCCCTGTGAAGCATTGCAATTCAGGCCATTCGTTTGGAAATCGCTTTGCAATTCAGGCCATTCGTTTGGAAATCGCTTTCCACTTCTTGATAGCTAATTTTGTTTTCTTTATAACATTGTTAGAACTTCTTAGATTTTATCAATAATAATTGTAATCAATACTTGAACAAGATAGAACTTGAACTCACATTAGATTTATAATAACTTCATTACTTTGACATTCCCATTTGACTGTAAGGGAGCATGCTAGTGGTTTGCTACAAGAAAATGTGACAATGAAATTAAATGGAAGGGCCATTTAGTAAAAGATGCAACTTTTGACTTGTGTTGGTCACATATTTATACTTTTCCCTGACTATTTCTTTCAGTGGTCAATGATTGCATCTAGTAACCGAGTTTTGTATTTGGACACCCGTTATTGCTTTGTCTTACCACGATTAGAAGCAACTGCGGTGCCTATGAATGGATTGCACATGATTTATTTTCGAATGTCCTCTTGTTAATTCCAAGCAAGATTTTTATTGTCCACTATTTACTTGTATCGATGAGATGTTGTAACTGATATCCAAATGGGAGTTGAATTCTAGTTTGGACATTGAATTAGTATAAATATTTTGATAACTACGATGGATATTCGTTATCTTTTGATGGTTTAATGAGACATTTGATCTCAATTACAACCCTTCTAGTAAGAGTCTCAACGTGTCTTTCTTGTCAACACAAAAGCATGCTACAATGTTCATTTTAGATGCTACATTGACAAATCGAGGCACTGTTTTGAGCAATCCATCTCAACATATCAATGTCCATGTGTGTCAGACCTAGCCATCATTGTTTTTATCTGCTAGACCTGCTAACCGGGGTTCTTGGTATACGACATGTTTAGCATCATGCTTAGTCTCCAAACCCTACTTCTTATGAACATCAAACAAACAACTCACGAGAGATGTTTTTCATGCTACCCTACATACCAAATCTCGTACCTTCTAGTTCCCGTGTTTAGATTAGTTTTTTGGAAATCATGTTGACAATGCAACACTTGCATATTTTATAGACCTCAATCACCTAGTGGCAACACCATTGTGGTTCTTATAGAAGCTGTCCTACAAACAGTAAAGAGATAAAAACTTTTGTTATGGACAAGTTCCACAAACATACTTGGGAGAAAGAGCTAGGGAGAAAGAAGAAGTACTACATTGAAGAGTTTAACCCCACTCATAACCATCAACAAAAGGCGTACATAGGGGCCAATATCTCTTGGAGAGCTAAAATTCTTATTGCTCAATTAAGGACTAATTCTCATCAACTTCGTTGTGAAACAGGGCGCTGGAAAAGGCCAAAAGAAATGTGGGAGGAAAGAGTATGTATTTTGTGATCTTCCGGAAAAGTGGAAACAGAAAAACATTTTATTTTAGAATGTGAGGCCTTCAAAGACAGGAGGGAAAATTATGCAGGTATTCTGGCAGGTAGTTCTTGGGATAATCTATTCAGCGAAGAGTTTGTCGAGAAGCTGGGAGCGGTTATTGTAAAACTTCACAGGAAAAGGGCCGAATACAAAAGCCAGATGGAAAGCAATCTGTCCCATAGGCTATTTTTAGCCTCGTGGACGTTAAAAATACTTTCTTTCTTTCTTTCTTTCATCATCAGTGAAGGGATAATGGATTTCATGTGATATGTAAGTGGAGCCCGAGGATTCTGTAGTCTACAAAATGCAATGAGTGTTTGCAGTATGGACTAGGAATTGATAGGAGCAGACACGAAAAAATCGGGCAGGGTTAACATTTCCAACTATAGATGAAGAACTTGGTAAATGAAAATTAAAAAGCATGATTACTGGAATTTTCCATCATGGAATCAAGGATTTGATGTGAAAATATTAAAACTACTTTGGTTAAATAGAAAAAGGATTTTATGTGAAAATATTAAAACTAGCTTTGGTTAAGAAGAAAAAAGGTGAGGGAGGAGTTTTGAAGTCACAGTGATGAGGGTATGGTGATCTTCATGAAAAATGGAAGAGGAAGTGGTGGATTTTTTGGAGGATCCATCGGAAGGCCAACAAATATGGTCCAATCCAGTGACCAATCCTCATGAGTATGTGTTTACCCCTTCAAATTTTTTTTAGATAGGAGCATATGTCTTGGAGGAAGAAACAATGGAAATTCATAGCTAGTTGGTGATAACACATTCCAATGGCCACACATGTGATGATGTTAGTTTATGTGAAGGGTATTTAGTCCAGGACATGATACAAACTATGGGGAATCAATCTAAGGAAATGGATTTAAAAATGAAGTACTCCTTGGTAGATCCAGTGGATTTTGGAACTAACTTTATCTACATGGGACTAGATGGGGAGTTTCTATCGACACATGGGACAATACCTCATGTATTAAATTCCCTTGCCAAAATCACAATGGATCTAGATTGGAATCATCTGGTTTCTCTTTCTATAGCAAGGATGGAAACTTTGGTTGTTTCATTGAGTTGGGTTTCATTGGAGAAATTATATCCTAGACCGAGATCTAATGATCGGGATGTCATCCTTTGGATCAAATGATTTAGGATTTCATAAGTTGGAGGGTTTGGGACCTAGAGGGGTTGAGAAACAAGGAAGCGTCACAAGTGCATTAAGAGGAAGCAAGAACTATTAAAACCTAGAGTTGGGTGAAAACATAAAACTTCATCATATTATGGATTTATAGGACTCGACATTAGTGGGTCACTTCTCAGGAAAAATAATGGGAAATGATACTTCAAAGGAATGACAAAGGAAAACTTTGAAGTGGAGGTAGGATAAACTCCTCAGAGCTTGGTTTTGGTAAACGGGTGGATTGTATGGATATTTTTGTATGGATATTTAGGTCCATAGTTGAGGCTAATAAAATTCTCTAGAACCAGTGGAAGTGGGGACCACAACCTATGTTTCTAAAAAAATGGCACTTGGATTTTGATGCTAGATCAACCTATATGGGACATTTCTTGTTCTAGGTAACACTTCCAGGGATCCCCCTGATTCTGTGGTTAGATGATGTTTTTTATGGAAATTGGAAATGATTTAGGAATCTTTTATGAGGTGGATAAATCGTATTATGATTCTAAGTATATGGGGATGGCTCGAATCCTACTACGAATGGATTTGACAAAGGTGTATAATATTCAAACTCGAATACCACTCTCTCCAAAACTCGATGTGGCATCGACAGACAATGCAGTTGGGGAGAGGCAAAGCACCAACAACCATTCTTCCATCATTCAATGTGTTGAATAGAACCTTCTGTATTGACCTATAAAGAGAAGGTTGTCTGACATGATCTCATGATCAATGTTGGGCGGGAGCATTTCGAGGGGCCAAAATGGAAACTGCCCCTCTGCCTGTATTAAAGAATTGGGTGACTAAAGTTCCTCAATTTCCCTACTTTGGAAGCAATCAAGATCATTCCTCACCCACAATGGGTGAGTCACTTAACATACCTCTCCCTAGCGGTTGAGTCACTTAATGTACCTTAATCTGCCTACTTTTGAAGTAATCGAGCTCGTTCCTCACTCATAATGGGTGAGTCACTTAACATACCTTTCCCTTCAACATTGGGCGAGTCACTTAATGTACCTCACCCATAATGGGTGAGTCACTTCAACGGGCAAAAAATTGTAACCAATGAGATAATGATAATAATAAACTTGTAAGGAACTAGTGTTGGCCTCCTAAGCCACAACAAGAGCATGGGTGACTAATAAGCATATACATTCACATATGGGAAAAGTTATTGTTTTTCATTTTTTCTTTATTCATGATACATGTTCGTTGACACCTTGTCATGGGGTTCCCTTAGTTAGGAGAAGTGATGTAGACACTCATATAGGTAATACCTACCCTCTTTTTAGGGTACATAAAAGTGGGCCAATCGGCTTCTATTATTCACCCCTCTCAAACCAGTTTGTCAAACCTTAGAGGGAGGACAGATTAGAGAGTGCCTTGGGTCACCAAGACTAGACTTACGTGCAAAATTATCACGGGTGAGATATTGATAATAATTTTTTTTGTAAGGACTTAATGTTAGCCTCCAAAACCACAATGAGAACATGTATGATTAATAAGTATATAGTCAAAATTGAAAAAAAAGAAGATAAAATAAAATCAAAAGTATTATTTTTTATGCTTAATTTTACTATGTTGTATTGATTGTTATGGTTGTAACATCATCAAAGTATTTATTTATTTTCCCTTTTGATTGTTGTGGCTGAAACATCATCAAACTGTAAAGTCACTCCTTACAACAAAGAAGCCCCATATTATATTTATAAGCCCTAAAAGTCATAGTTGCCACTTAATCCATGCATTTTATGGCTATTTATTTTTCTAAACTATTTTGATAGACTCACTATGAGTCTACTAGTTTTAATACACTAGTAGCACTGAGGGAATACTCTTTTATAGGCAATAACTCATAATTTAAAGTTTCATTAGAACATATTATACTGTTCAATTCAACTTTGATTTTCTATTACCATAATGTTTTTCAACAAATCACATCTATGTTTTGAAATTTGCTAATATTTCAACCTTAATGTTTCTATAGTATTTAAAAAAATAAATATGTTAATTCATGTACCACAAATAAATACATTTTATTGTCGATAAAGATTGAATGATACATGATGATAACACTAATTTGTGTTATTGTAGACAATTAAAAAAAATCCCAAAGAATTGTGTACAATCAAATCATCATTAATGTTGGTTGTCATAAGCAAATTAGATTGTGATGAGTTTGCACATGCAATTTTCAAAAAGAGACGTTCAATTATGCACGCAACAACTATTGATTATGCACATTATTTAATGTATGTGAGAAATTGTCAAGACTTGGGAACATCCATACTCTCACATCAAAAGTTCAGATCAATGTGATTGAATGACATTGACATAAGATGCCCATATTAACAAAAAACATAGACAAGATAACCTTGGCCTATCCAATATATTGCATGATATTTTTTATGTTGGATTTGGTTTATTCAGTGGAAGATGTCAACGTGTTTTGGATCAATTTGAAAATACTCAAAATTTGTCTATGCTTACCTAATTTGTTGATAGTACATGTCAATTTAAAAGCATACAAAGGAGGTATATTATTGAAGTAAAACAACGATGTAAATTTTCTACACATTTTAAGAAAGGTAACAAAATTATATATTATTGAATTCACACAAAAATAAAGAAAAAATCTCTCATTAAATATGATGATTGAGTTCGATGTGCAAAGAGGCCAAGGCAAGGCCAAAATATGTGTGGGGAATACAGTCAAATAACCTCAACATCCCTACCATCCACTCGATAAACCAACAAAGGTCCTATAATAAAATCCTGCAAGGCATATTAACATGGCTAATTGTGGTACATACAAAGCATTTATGCCATACATAGTAGAAATCACCTAAAAACAACAATGTTTCTGTTTTTCTAGAAACAAAATCAATGGATAAAGCTCATTTTCTCTAGAAACAAAATCAATGGATAAAGCTCATTTTTTTTAGAAACGAAATCAATGCATGAGCTCTTTTTATCTAGAAACAAAATCAATACATGAAGCTCTTTTTCTAAACATATAATTCGAAACGATGATTATTACATTCTGAAGATGAAGTCAAAGATATTGCCTCTACATACGAAAAAATATTAATACACCATGCACCAATTGATAGTGCAACCATTTATTCTACAAGTATGGAAATTTAGAATAATGAAGCCATAGATTTTGATCGATATAGAGAAGATACAAAGAAAAATTGTTTTTAATACAACTTGCAATCGTCGCGATACAAAAATCAGTCCAAAACTTCCTAACAAATTCAATTCCACATGATCATTGTATAAGTATAATTTAACTTCAGCCCAACTGCAACGTTACCATGTCAACCCATGCATTTACAAGTGCCATGAATTTTATAATACAAATGGCCAAGACTAAACATTATGTGGCTCTTGTTTATAATGATACTATAAATAACCCACTTTTAAGTAGCTTTTGATTTTTGATATCATTGTAACTATATATACCCAAAGCCCTTTTCAAAAGTAATTATGTAATTATGAGTATCATTGTAAACCCAAAGCCCTTTTCAAAAGTAATTATGATTTTATTGAGAATATATATCTAAGTGTTGCGGGTGAGAGAAAAAAGTTTAGAAGCTTACCTAAAAGTGGTACTTATTTGAGACGGTATAAACACCATCATATTAGATATACTACTTCCTTTGAAAGATGAACAAATGTCATAAAGTCACTTTTAAAAAAATTAATTCTCCTAATAGTGACCGAGGGAATATCATTAAAAAGTAGTATTTTCTTAAAATCTCCTTGCCAATTCCATATTTACCCATCTAATGTTTTTCAAATATGTATAATATTCGATCCACATTAAAATAAATAATGTCACAAGAGCATACCACTAATCCTAAATATGTTAAACAATGGTGAGTAAATCCATTAGTGAAACATATTTGATCATGTTGAAATAACTAATGTTGTCATAAAAACATACCACTAATCCTAAACATAGACATAGTTATGTTATGCTTACAAATCCTTCAGTTATATTGTTTAATGAGATTTTATGAATATTGTTTTCAAGTAATTGGTAGTTATATACATGCCTAAAGTACATAATATTTTTGCAATCCCATCCACAACCTATTTGGGGTTGGGGGGTAATAGTTATCATTGCACTTTAACAATCCCATCCATAGCCTTTCTAGGAGGGGGGAATAGTTATCATTTCATTTTTCTAGGATAGATATGAGGTGGCCAACTACATTTTATTTCATTAGCATTAAAGTGGTTTGATGTTGAACAATTGTTATCTTGAACCCGTAATATATCCTTGATGTTTACTTCTATGTTTCGATTTAATACAGGTAGTAGATACTTCCTCATAATCTACTTTCATGATCATAGTAAATTATTGCAACATTGGAGACTCACGATCTTTCCTTCTCTTTTGTCTAGTATGGTAACTTTTGCCATACTAAGTAATGGCCCCTAGCATTTAATTCATAGATCCTAGTTTATACTATTGTTCCAAGCTCTATCAACTCAATGATATCTTCATTAGTTGGTATTAGTCCTTGAATCTATTCAACATAATCTAGGCATTATTGACACATTAGTCCTTGAATCTATTCAACATAATCTAGACATTATTGACACATTAGGTCTTCAATGAATCTATTCAGCTTAACACATACATTATCGACCAAAGGGTCCTACCATAATAGATTGACAATTTAGTTATGGGGTTCTATATGCATTATTTTATTCTCCACCATCCTAGAAAGCCCAGTTATAATTTATACTTTTCCTTGTGTCAAGGTTATAAAGAACAAATTTTTGCCAAGCAAAATTACTTCTATGAATTTGTTCTTGATGATATTCTACACAAAATATTTCTCCATTTAGAAATTATACTTTAAGCCTTTTATAAATAAATAATTCACATAAAACCAAGTTGTTGTATAACTTTCATCCATATCTATACACTATCCTCATTAAAGTTGATTCCTTTTCTTTTAACAATTCATTCTGCAATATTTCCTCATAAATCTATCCATATTTCTACGCTGTCAATTAATGAGGAATTGCCATTGAAGTCAGTTGCTTTTTCTTTTTGCAATTCATTCTGCAATTTTTCCTCATTAATCACAAAAGATATCTCTAAAACTCAAACATCCAACACAGGAAGGAAGCCTAACTGGAATCCCTCATCCCCTATAAGCTTGATTCTAAATCTAAAGTCAAGAATGATTATCTTCTTTGAACCTTTTACTATCAAAAGTCTCATAACTCTGGTTGCTTAGTAGAATACTTTACCTTATTATTGCCATTTAAAAAAAAAATTGATATGGTATCTTATATAGGCATGAATTATAGGAATCATAGGATTGATGTTTCTTCTCCATTTTCTTTGGTTCGTGGAATTATGAATGAACCTATAGCTCTGATACAAGGACTTGGTACCCCTTTTAACATGGTAGAACTAGACAAAGACTTGGTACCCCTTTTAACATGATAGAAGGGGGACAAAACAGATACCTTAAAGAGGCTCAATATGAGTACTCAAATGAAGCACGAAATATAACAAGAGTAACAAGCATCTCCTTGAAATAAAAAAGGAGGGGTAAGGTACTAAAGGAGTTTCCTTTGATATCATCACTATCTTTTCCATGCAACCATGACATAATCAAGCATAAATGGGAGAAAAATATATAGTCAGTGCTGGACGCAAATCTCATAGTGAGCACTCATCCAATATAGTTGGAACTCTTACCACCATTGGATGATATGCATTTAGTGTGGGTTTGGGTAGTCTACTCTATTAAGAATGAAATTAAGAATGAACATATTGTGAAGTATAAATTATAAAGATAACACCTATCCACTTCCAAATGCCTCAATGTGCTACAATGTAAGATGAGTTTCAAACCTCAAAATAGTAAGATACCACCAAATTTACATATTTCCGCGAAGAACAAATTTCATTTTTACACAGGAAAAAACATCATAAACATAAGTATGAATTCCACATGAAAAACTAACTAGGGACTTCTACACGAAACAAATCTGTATGAATCCTTATGCACAAATTCTATGATTCTAATAACTCTATATGCCTTTCAATGAAAAGGCCACCCGAGGCATGAAGCCTAAAGAATGGACAATAATTTTAGCAATGATGATTTTACGTAATGAAATCGGTCAGCTTCTCAAACTCTTTTGCTGTAGTTTTAAGTCAGCACCACACAAATGATATAAGCGTGCTCTTATTATGATGAAAGAACAGACAGAATTGAAGGAAAAATATCGAGGAGTTCTCCCTTCTTTTGCAAAAGTTTACTTGTGAGAAAACCATTCTAGTATATATCTGAAAACTTTGAGAAATTTCATTGAACTGGAGCTTGCAGTTCCATATTATCAATCAGTCTTACACCTCCAAACCGAGCTGCAACACAAAGCACAGCAGAGGACTGTATTCTCTCTAAATGGTGTAAAGTTACTTGGTCAACTACCTGACAAGAAATCAAATAAATTACATTAGATCCCAAACAAAGTCAAAATACACTACCTTCCTTGTAGTGGCTCCAATTCTTAAAATCTCTAGTACAGAAATCAGAAATTCGATTGAAACCTTCAAGGTTACAAAATTATGCTATTCTTTCGTTTTAAGCCATCTAATCACTCTCTACAATAAGAAAGCAATGAACAAACATGCACAAGAAGTTAAGAGTCTATTCTATTAATATACAAGTAAATCGTACAAATCAGAAGAGGATGAGAACTAGGCCACCACTCTGAAAGCAAGCCAAAAGGTACAGCCTATAGGCATAGTCATCTTTAACCAGTTCTGAGGACTGTAGAAAATAAAACATAGTTTTGAACCAAAATTGAGCTTAGAGGCCACTGCAGTCTGAAAAACTAACTGCCCTTAAAGTCCAAAAGTTAACAGTAATAGG
The DNA here is from genome assembly GCA_010110895.2 of Picea sitchensis. Classification (NCBI taxonomy): domain Eukaryota; kingdom Viridiplantae; phylum Streptophyta; class Pinopsida; order Pinales; family Pinaceae; genus Picea; species Picea sitchensis. The sequence continues at coordinate 213,641 of SNQJ01S0000433.1, forward strand.
ACTCCAGAAACTAGCAGGTTTAGGTGCCCATAAACAGAGAACTGGGGCAGCATTTTTCTTACAAACAAAAGGAGACAGAGTGGGCCTAAAGATCATTCTTGGCCTTTAGTATCCAGGTAGATAGGATTTGTAGGGGTCCCTGCCTCCATTCCTTCAGCTATTGCAACCACGTCTTCCTCCTCAGTAGCATCTTCTGCTCTAGTGTCCTTCTCAGAGGTTCTCTCATCTGAGCTAAAAACTGCGTTGATGAAGGCATAATATTTACTTTTCATTGTTTCAATATTTTCCAGAATTATATTGGCTCCTTACATTTGAATATTGGAGGCTAACATTTCCTTCACATGCCAATAGGTCAACAATCTTGGCATATTTAGAATCTCTTCCTCTGGAGTGACCAGGTTCAGGGATGAACTGGCCTACCTCCTCATCAACCACATTGTCTGGGGTCTATTGCCGTCCTTATACACACTTGCTAACGTGAGCTAAGTCCAACTCACTTAGTGTGTCCTCAGAGACACAATGTCTAGGTTTTCAGTCCACACTGTCACCTTGATTGGAACCTCTTCCTTCTAGGCTTACTCCTAGGGAAGCCAAGGGGGGTAGTCCCTAGTTACTAGATTGATTTTAGT
>SNQJ01S0000434.1:0-10095 GCA_010110895.2 Picea sitchensis
GGTCCAGATTTACAATGAAATTACAATATACTTTTACAAGGAAATTTTTGCTTCGGGGGCCTGCTTGCCCCCAGACCCCCCAGCTAGGGGGATAGCCCCCCCGGACCTCGCAGAGGAGGTACCCCCCCTCTGCACTCCCCTGTGTGGAAGAGTGTACATACTTCTGGGGTGTAAATACTTTATGGGGTATAAACATGGCTGAAAGCAAGGACCTCTGAATCAAGAAGATAATCACGATCCATAACCAACACCTATATCTTTACAAGGAAGGTGAAGCAGGAAGATCATATGATCAGAAGGAGATAAAATGGGAAAAACAAATGCCTGTAGCAGAGAAGTCACTGATGGAGAAGATATTAGATCAAAGGATTGGAAAGAGGACCATAAGAAAAACTTACCTTGAATACCTTGTGAAGTGGAAAGGCCATCTAGAAGAAGATGTGAGCTGGGTAAGTGAACCAGACATTTTGAAGCAAGGGAATATAGTGCAGGATCTCATGGACATGAGTCCATGAATTTTTGGCCAGAGGAGTATGATGAAGGATCATATACATCATCATTTAAAAGGAGGACATGATGGAGTAAATCACATCATCCAGTGCCTGCATGAAGCTGATTTGGACTACACAAAGGAGAGAGCACCCTCTTTGAATTTGAATTTAATGAAAATAAATGTAATTAATGTATGGAGGTTAAGGACATCCCCAAAATATCATTTCAGATTGTAATCTCTTTAATGTATAGATGTATTGTACATATCTTGAGCTTGGCTCTGATCCGTTTTGTAAATGCTCATTAATGTGATAGGAGAGTAGTAGGTAGGAAGGAGGGAAGGATCGAGAATCCCCTTCATGTATATAATTTATTTTCTTATTCATTAGCAATGTTGTTGAAAAATCATTGAAGTTGTTGTTGTTGTTCAGAGCCAATGAGCATTATATAAGTTTGTTGAAGGAGCAATGGAGAATTTTTTGTATGTATGTATATTTTATCACTTGAATGAATAGAACAGAGAATATTTGACCTAAATGTTTGGTGTTGTTGTTACTATGTTTATATGAATGAATGGTATGTTTCTTGGTCATTTAAATTCTTTGTTTCTACTTGTTCTTGTTATTTTGAATGTATTTGATGATTAAATACACGAGTCTCTGTAGTTAGAATAAGTTTCAATTGTTTCTCTTCTAAGATCTCGTGCAAGTAGTGCATATTGTACGCAAGGAGTGTGTTGACATAGTTAATTTTAACTTAGAGAAGCTCAGGAGAGATAAAGTTGAATCTTTGATAGTAGTAGTGTAGAGGAAGCATAGAGACACGCAAGGAGTGTGCAGGTAGAGTCGTTTCTAGACTCATTGTTCATAAGAGGAACAATTAGTATTTGCAGAGTTTTGAGGCTGCAAGACATGCGCCCAAGGATCTCATAACCTTGGAGATAGAAGCTCAAGAGAGATAGTTATCTGAGCATTGAGGAGAAACGAATTAGAATTTTTTCTAAGTCCAAACATCCAAATCTTGAAGAGAGTGAACAGAGGGAAGATAGAGGTCTCATATACCTCTAGAACCTAAGCTCAAGAGAGATAAAAACTAGAAGTGTCAAGGAGGGATACTTAGGAAATTCCTAAGTCCAAGATATTTACAGTGCAGAAGGAACGCACAGAGGGAAGACATATATTTCATATACCTTGGAAATTTAAGTTCAGGAGGGGCAGTGATTATGATCCCTTGAAGGAAAGGGTTTAAAAAAATTGATGGTGAAGATCCTGTGGGATATTTCTAGGGATTTGGTGGATGTATAATCTGAGGTAGTTGTGCGAAGGATAGCCATCACGATCCTTCGACACTTAGTGCATTCAACGGATTAAAGGAGTGAAAGGGATTCAATATAACAGAAGTCTCGAAGTAGTGAAGAGATCATGACCATTCACCCACAGTCGACAGGTGTCAAAATATATGTAAGTTTTAGAGGAAAGGAAATTTGGGGAAGGGATTGTGTAAAGGTGGAAGAACCTCGAAGTTCGAAGGCCGAAGTTCACCGCGACTATTTATCGTGAAAGGGACACACGTTGAAATATCATTCTATTCATAGGAAGAGCACTCTGTGAGTAAGGGGAGAAGGGAGAGCAGGCATGAGGTCGTCTGAAGCCAAATATGAGGACTCATCTTGACCACCTATTTAGGGGTGGACATGTGTATAAATTTATGGATTTCAAGGGTATATCGCTCCAGAATCTTGGAAGAGAACATTGGTTTCCAAGAGTCCTGAAGCCCGAAGATTTACACCTTTCAGGTTCAGTCCTAGGTCACATACCAAGGTTGTATGAGGAAAGGGCCCTAGACGAGGGAGATAACGCCTATCGTTTAGATTCTTTTTAGAGAAAGAGCGCCAGGAAAGCGCCAACGGATTTCAAAGAACTTGTGCAGAGAACTAAGGAGGGTCTGTGTAAATGAGAATTGGGTTTCAATAAGAGCCTAAGAGTCGATTCGACTCTGAAAGTGATTGATCCTTGAATGAGAGTTTGAGAAGAGCCTGAGAGAGGCAGAGGATTTGCATCATACACTCTATGGAAGATAGGGGACTAGTCTTGTAACTAGTCTCAAACAAGTGTTCCAGATAAAACAATCATAACTTATTCATAGAGGATCCAAATGTTGAATTTTCTATTTTCAAATAAGATAATTATTTCCTTATGATTTCAAAAAAAAATTAATGCTACTATTATCAGAGAATAATTACACACTGAAAATATCAACCAAAACAAATTGCAGCGGAAACAATAAAATCATAGAAAGACATCCATGCATAGTAGACACAAGATTTTATCCCGAGAAACCAAACCTTGGGAGAAAACCTATCAAATTTTTTGAAAAAATAATTCAATCCAATAAGTACATCACCATTCAATGAAGATTCCCTAGCAAAATTTCGTCGTAGAATGAGGAAGAACCCTCAAGAAATAGCGAACCACCAAAAGATAGTGAACCCTCAAAAAAATAGCGAGCCAAGGACAATTGGTGCCAACTGGAAAATGCAACTGTAACTGGATAATGCGCACTGGATGAGAATATTTGTGTGATGATGATAATGAAAATGATCAATCCTCTTATTTATAGTAATCAAGTCACTTGTAATTTCCTTGTGGGGTCGACTTCTTCGTTTGTCTTCAATATCTTCTTTAAATGCTTTCTGGGGTTTCTTCAATATTTTAATGGGATTTCACTTGTCTTCTTGGAATTTCTTCTTTACTAGATTTTTTTTTTTATGATCTTTGTTGATGTCTTATCTCCTCATATGAACTTCTAATTAATATACGTCTTTAATGTTGTGTAGATTCACCAATAATCCCCTCATCACAAGGGGTATCTTGAGCCTACATCTTCAACATTAGAATAGACTTGTAAACAAGTCAAATCTTCCCTATAAAAAATAGATTACTCCATCCTAGAGCAGGCAATGTGAGAGAATCTCAAGAATTTACCATTCCTCAAGAAATAAGCATGACTACTAGGAGAAATACTACACCTGGGCCATTCACCACTAGCCAAATCAGCATGGCCCTATGAGTGAATGTATCATTCTCCCTTAGTCAAATTAGGATGACCAATTTGGGAGAATGTCTACTCGATGATACTAACTGGAGAAACATCAACATCTTGGGCCATTCACCAGTATCCAAATCATCATGGCCCCATGAGTGAATGCATCCTCTTCCCTTGGTCAAATCAACATGACCAATCTGGGAGAATTTTTGCTCGATGTTGAAATATCAATACTCCTCTCAGTGAGGGGGACATTATGCATCACACCAAGCTTGTCTCTGAAGTATAAAAAATTCACCCTAGACAAAATCTTGGTTAGAATTTCCAAAATCTTATCATCCGTGGATATGTATTGGATATTTATTTCTCCATTCTGCACCATCTCTCATATAAAGTGATATTTGATCTCAATGTTCTTCGACCTGTCATGAAATACTAGATTTTTCAAAATATTGACACAACTTTTATTGTGACAATGTATCAAGGTTGTCTCTAGCTCTCGATCAAATAGTAATGCAAGAAGCTTCTAAATCCACACTGCTTTGTGACTTGTGACACATGTTTCAATATACTCTACTTATGTTGTACTGAGTGCTACAAAATTATGCTTCCTACTAATCTAGGATATCATAGTTGATTCTAAGTTGAAGAAACACCCCTAGGTTCTCTTTATGTCCACTACACTCCTTGCCCAATCATAATCAATATATCCTTGTCGCCTCACTTTACCACATAATACATATCTCAGGCCATATCCAATTGTACCATGTAGGTACCTCAACACATACTTTTTTGCAACCCAATGGAAGTGCCTCGACACAACCATAAACTGGCTCAGGGTGCTCACTACAAAGAAATTATTTGGCCTAGTGTTAACTAGGTACATCAAGGATCCAATTAGCTTCGTTTACATAGTGGGATCCACTAAATCTAAATATGAAGATAAATCACTTATCTTCTTTAGATTTGTCATCATAGGTGTATCCATGGACTTGCATTCCATCATACCAAATCTTCTTAAGATATCAATTGTGTACTTTCCTTGTCCAAGGAATATCTCACCTAGTTTCTACCCGAACTCCAATACCAATAAATAATGCATCAAGAAAATATCCTTCATTTCTAACACTGAGGCTAACTCCCTCTTGCACCCGACAATGAGTCTCTTTTCCCCCATAAGGAATAGATCATAAACATACAACACCAAGATCAAAAAATCACCATCAACAACCTTTTAGTAAAGGTTGGGACTGACATCACTCTTGGTGAAGACCAAACTCATCAAGTATCAATCAATCCTGGAGTAACATGCCCTGGGTGCCTGCTTGAGTCCATACAAGGCCTTCATTAATTTGAAAACATGAGACTCCTTCCCATGTATCATAAATCCTTATGGTTTCTCTATGTACACGTCTTCCTCAATCACACCATTGAGGAACTTGGTATTTACATCCATATGATTTAATCTCCAATCCATGAATGAAGAAAGAGAAAAAATAGTCTTGATGGAAGTGTACCTAGCGATTGGAGAAAAAGTCTCCTCATAGTCCACTCCCTCTTTCTAAGAGAATCCTCTCGCCACAAACCTCACTTTGTACTTCTCGATTCTTTCATATGTTGCATGCTTGATCTTATATATCCAATTGGAAGTCACCACTGGCTTCCCCTCTAGTATCGAAACTATCTCCCACACATCATTCTTCATGATGGACCGATACTCTTCCATCATGGCATCCTTCCAAACCTATTGGCCTATGGCCTCCTCATAAATGGAAGGTTCGAAATCAATGATGTGACTCATCAATGTTATATAATTCAAGAACCTATAAGGTCATTTTATCTCCCTAAAAGTACCACTGGGAGATGCACTCCTCTATGCATCCTTCAAAATGTCATGAAGCCATGTTGGTCTCTTCCTAGTTACTGCAACATCTCTAGGTAGATCCATTGGCTCTACTAGCTCTACTAACTCCTCTTGATAGTCTAAAGAATGAAAAATTGGGCCAGAGAGATCCGTACCTTTATCCTTTGGAACTTCCTAATCCTCACTATAAATATCCATATGAGACTCTCTAGGCCTCATAAAGGATACCTCCTCATCAAAAGTAACATCTCGACTAACCTCTATCTGACGTTTTCTTGGGATGTATATTTTGTAGGCATTCAAAGTCTCACTGTATCCCACAAAAGTACCCTTCTTTACAAAAGTTTCTAACTTATTCCTCTTCTCTTTGTGTACATGGATGTATACTAGACAACCAATGATCCTCAAATGGATGACCTCTAGCTTCACTCCTATGAATGCCTCCTCATGATTATGATCTCCCAATATCCAATGAGGATTCATGTTTTGAACATAAATTGTTGTGTTGGATGCCTCTGCCCATAAGAACATGGGTAGATTTTGATCATGAATCATTTCAATGAAAACCTCCACAATGGATCCGTTCTTCCTTTCCTCAACACCATTATATTTAGGGTTGTAAGGAACTTTCAAATCCCTCTTGATCTTTGCTTCCTTGAAGAAATAACTAAATTCAATGGAAGTATACTCTCCTCCATTATCTGTCCTTAAAATATTGATATTCTTGCATGTCAAGTTCTTTGTCTAAGCCTTGAAATCTTGGAACCTGCTGAAGACTTCATCCTTTATATTCATGAAGTAGATCCATGTCGTTCGGTAGAAATCATCAATTGATGTCACATAGTACAAGAAGCCACCAAAGGATGATAGTATCATTGGTTTGCATACATCAGAATGCACTAGATCCAATATCCCTTTAGATCTACTATAACTGATTCGATAAGGTCTCTTGGTATTCATTCCAACTGTACATCCCCTATAAACACCCTCATGCTCTACCTAGAGCTCTGGAATACCTGTAACCATTCTTGTTAATACTGGAAATCCTTGTAATGAAAGTGAGAAAATATCTTATGCCATAACTCACATAAAATGATACGGTCATGTACCAATTCTTGGGATGGACGTCCTAATAATCTGTACATTCCTCCCTTTCAAACACCAATAACTCCTGCTGAGTCTATGATCGATCCCTTAGGCCATACAATGATATTACCATCCAAAAATAAAACTATGTAACCTCTATCCTCCAATCCTAAAATAGAGAGTAGGTTCTTCTTTAATCCTAGTACAAACAATACATCTCTTATGTGTAGAGGATCTCCAGACTCAAGTTGAAATGATATAGTTCCAACTCTTTCTACTACATACTTGGAGTTGTCTCCAAGTTCCACCAGTAATGTTGAGTTGTTGGCATAGGGGTAGACCCAGGGTTCAAGGCTACAACAATGCACCAAATCAACCCTAACTACTGGCCCTTTTGGCAACACCTATGAAGCATATGAAGTCTCACCCGAGGTAGAGGCAGGGGTGGTTGTAGGACTCAGATGTCTGCAACCTTAGCTAGGACACAGATATGTGATTCAAACACTTAATAGAGCACTTAACAGTCAACATTAATCAATATTCAGTTCTTAGTAACAATGTAGACATGCCCTAATTATAGAGCATCATAGTATTTAACTATATCCAACATGTAATATCACTTAGCATGAAAGGAAATCATTAGATACAATAGATTCAGGCACTCAACATACTCACATAGGTTGGATCTAGTATTCATTCACCTTATTAAGAACAAAGAAACATCAGATCTATCTAACATTCATAAAGAACTAAGAAAATCACACAGAAACACATCAATACATTGCACCAAGTAGAGCAACACAACATATGCATGGTTCACCCCTACCTTGGGGCTATGTCCACCAACTCTTCTCTTATTTATTAGCTTCTTCAATAGGTTACATGCATAGAGCCTTAAAAACCCTACTCCACAGAGGATAGGAGATATGTGGAACTCGCTAGATCCTCCTTCCCTAAGTAGATCTAAGCATGCAGACTTCTACAGTATCTTACACTGACTTGCACTTAGCTTTGCAAGTCTCACATAGTGTGCACCAAAGCACTTAAAATACTTGATCACATAGATACAACTCTAGCACTTAGCCATTTTTCTTCATTGTTCTTAGTATATTTCCTAACATCTATTTATACATACAAAATAGGCCTAAGCATGGGAGAACCCATGGGCCAACATTCCCATACCCGTTACATAATCCCAAAACCCAAAAAGAGCCCTAAAAGGGGCCGAGATCCTACGATCTCCACTTCGTCTTGCGCTCCATCTTCGACATCCTGTTGAAGTCCCAAAAATAGGTCAATTATGACCAAGAATCCTCAAAACTTGGTCAAGGGCCAACAAGCCCCCAACACTCACTTGTGACGCGTCCCAAGTCACTCTGATCTGGGTAGTTCTGCTTCGAAAACCTTGAGCTTGGATCGAGCTGCTTCGACTTGTTGATGTGCTATGACCTCTTATTCATTGAACTCTTGTATGACTGTTTCATTAATAGGTCCTTCGAGGCGTTGTTCAGCTGTAGTGACAACTTGCTCCGGTTCTTCTCCTTGACCTTCGATTTCTGTGAACAGTTGGTAAGCCTCATCCTATATAGGTTGGAGCCTCTGAGTTAATTCCATAACTCTGCTCTGAATAGTATGGACCTCCTACTAGGAAATGCGCTTCTCTTAGGATCTCTTCATTCTTTCCACGACTGATAGGGTATTCAACTACACCTATATTATCTCTTCTTGATACTTCACTTCCTGGATCTACGACTCCAGTGCCTTCAGTTCTGTATCCTCAATGAGTTTATCATAATTCTGGGCACTGCGATCACTGAGTTTCTTTCATTCTATGGCAAGGTCATTTATTCTCTCAACTGCGCTTTGAATAGTTTCTTCTCTTTGATCTCTTACATCTTGCGGGGTGTCAGGTACAGTGTGGAGCTCTAAATCTGTTATTCATTGTTGTAGCTGCTGGATAGCTTCTGTGGGCTACTCTACTTGATGTGTGACTTGGTCTTAAACCTGTAGCTCTAATCCTGTCATAGAGTGGAGGGCTGTGTTTACTGCTTCTTTTACTTCGAGTTGCTATGCGAGCAACCATTATTTCTCTTGCTACATTTGTGTTTTCTCTGCTTCAAACTTGGTCTAGAGATCAACCTTCTCCTATTTTGCAGTTTTGCATTGTTCTACAATGTTGTCTTGTACTTGCTTCAAGGTTTGGGTAGCTTGTTATGCTTCTTATTATACTCGACAAAGATGAGCTTTGACCGCAACAACTAATCGGTGGATTTGAACTGGCTCATCCCCCAACTCTAGTTCTCTTGATGACAGGGGCGTAGTGGACACTACGCGGCTGGACTGAAGGGCCTGTTGTACCCCTCAGAAATCGACCTGAAGTCTTTCATACATTTCCTCCTTCTTACCTTCTTGATTATTTGTGATTTCCAGCGAGGATTCGTTTAACGCTAGGATGATTAAATCAAAATCATCGACAATAAGCACAATCTTCATCTTGGTCACGGTGGCTTTTGATTTCTTTCGGGAAGAAGGTTTTGGGGGAGAAACCTTCCTCTTCTTCAGGAGATCGGTCTCATCTCTTGGTGGTTTTTCTTCGCCTTTATTTTGTTAAGCTCCTATACCATTTATGTATTCTACTTCATCATCACCCCCTTGGTTAAGTGATACTAAAGAAATCTTTCCTGAGGCACTACTTAATTCTTGTACTTCTTCAGTCTTCTTCATTTTACTAGGTCCAGGTGTATCATTCGCGGTTTATGGGCTATCAGGGTCATACATCTCTGCAGGGTCTGTTGGAATAAGGAGTTCTTTCGAGTAGTCCTCAGTGATCTCCTCAAGATCCTCTTCCGTGAGATTGTACTACGACTGCAATTGCTCCTTATGTTCATCAACTCGCAATGTAAGGTAGATGAAGTGTAGATCTGCATAGAACTTCATCAGAGGTCGGAATCTCTATAAGGTGTTCGGAGTCATGTGAGGTTCTTCTTCTATGTCTCTATTCAGCTGAAGGTAGTATGTATGAAAAACAATGTTCGATTGCCACTATTTTTTCATATCGCTCAAGTACCATAGTGTGGCGAACTTCGCAACAAGCGGTTCAAATGGTTCAATATCCGGGAAGGTCGCACCTTCTAGCATCTTCTAGGAAACAAAGGCAATAAGGATTAGGAGCCAGCTGAAATGGAACTCATAGCCTTGATCCTAGGCTTCATGACAATATAGCTCCAGCTGATTCATCAGGTACTTCACCCGGTTCATCTATAAACCTTCTACACACTTCCTTGCAAGGTCAACAAAAAAACATGTGACCTGCGTAGGTCTGTTCTTCCTTACTAAATTTCTTGCAATCAACTGACAGACGAGGTGCACTATTGAAATATACTAGATATATAAAATATGCAGAACATAAACGAAATTCTAGAAATGACAAAATAACAGTAAAATATCCAGCATAATCTTCACAATACATAGAAATGATATACGAAATAGCAACAGAAATAGCACTTTGAATCAGATAGCAATGTTCACAGGCCTCTTCGAGGGGGAAAACTCCAGTCGAGCAGTGCTCTATTACAATAATATCCAAGCTAGGGTTCTCATACCCTCGA
>SNQJ01S0000434.1:10105-46372 GCA_010110895.2 Picea sitchensis
AGGAAGATCCTTCTAGAAGCGGAAGCTTCTATTAGGTATTCTTACATCCACCTTATTCTATTTTATTGAAAGGTCTTATTAATATTGACCTTTATTACATCCGAATACATTGATCTACCTATGTGCGGGTTAGGACCTTAACAACTATGCCATTCTGGATGGAGTCCACCTTGTCGCCTCGGGTTCCCTTTTCGACATCGCCATATGTATCTTTGATTTTCTATGCTAGGGCGCGATCTCTGGCTTTTCCTGGATATAACTCCTGCAGGTAGGGTCCTTGCATAATCAGGCCTATGATCCTATGGATCAACGTTGGGTTGAATATGATATGTCGATCTAACCATAAGTAACCCCCATGGTAACATGAAAGAAATAACTTGACATAGGCATTGACTTCCTGGTGCCTTCCAAAGTGTGGTATCTTCATGAAATTTAATAGAGTGGACTGCACGAGGTTCATCGTCCATGACTGAGGGATTATCTTTGAGTTCTTCCCCTTCGTCTTGGTCAGGTACTTATATGGGGCAAGCATACTGTAGTTTTTGCGATCTTCGAGGTTGAAGTCACTAAACTTCAATGCTATGATCTTATCCTGTTGTGCGTGAACTACATGTATCCCCTTTAGGAGGTACACAGTAACCATGGTTTACTCTAATTCTCTTGGAACACTATCTCGACTCACTTCCCCGGCCAAAGGTGGGATGTAATCTGACAATATGGACGGGATCAACTTCGCATTGGCTAGGTCATCTCTGTGTTTGGTTCTCTTTTCTGCTGATGTTTGGGATGATCTGACTCCGTGAGTAGTCAACAGAGAGGCTTTTATTCCTCTCATTGATGATGCTTGAACACTTGCAGACATCTCTCTTTTGGACATTATTATTTTAGTCATTAGGTCAGTAAGAACTTCTTCTACAATTTTCTCTGCAGCACTAAGCTCGTCCAACATGCACGCTCATGGTTGAATGGATCAGGTTCGAAGAGTATTTGTTCAATGCAATGAGATAGATGGCACTAACGTGTTGGTGACTATATGAAATCAACTATGTTATGAGGTATGATAGTCACAATTGTAAAAAGTGTTCTCCTTGCATGACACGATGGGATAAATAGATAGCTCGACAATGGATCTTTTGCAACGGGTGAGAATCCTTAATTAACTCAGTTATGTCTATTGTGACGCAGTACTAATGGTTTGGTGGTGAAATTTCTGACCATAAATACATTTCTACCCATTCGGGCCATCGATCAAATGGTTATACTGTCTCTAATGACTATATTTCCTCTCCATGGCGAAGTGCCATGTGACATTGCTCTGATATTCCGACGAAGCTCCAATTTTGAAAATTTTCCTTCTGCAAAGTTCCCTCAGGAACCTTCTGTAACTTTTTAATATTATCTCTCATCTTACTTATTTTTCTAGCCTTCTTTCTAGTGAACTTCATCTTGAGATTCCTTTTTCCATTCTGATTCTTATCTTCTTTCGGCAGAGTAAGTTTGTGTTGTTGATATTCTTCCCTAAAATTCAAGGGTAATACTTCTTCCTTTTCTGGGGTAGGTACTTCAATCTTTTGTGGGTCTTATAGTGTTCTTCCAGCTTCGACATCCAAGTATCAGGTTTTAAATAGCCTTTCTCGGTTCTCCTGTTCTTCAATCAAGTGTGTGATCCTCCTAGCCATGAAATATTTTAACTCTTGCTTCTTATGTTCTAATATTTCTTCTTCTTTCCTTCTGGCATGACCTCTCTCAATCCAAGGTTTTCATAGTAACATAGAAAATGGGGCATTGTCCTTAATAAATTTAACAACTTCAAATTCTTCCTCTTTCAAAGTTCCATTGGCACTCATAGATATCTGGGTGAGCTTTCCACATAGGTTTATCATCTTTCCTCTGAATAATCCTATTCCTCCCAATGAAGGAATCATAGCAGGATTTCCTAAAGTTTCCCAAGTTCTTTCTATCATAATATTCACCTTTGTTTCTTCATCTAGAACATAGTCAATGTCAAAGTCTCCTATTCTTTCTTCTATGCATTATTTTTCTTTGAAGATCTCTGATAAGCTGACATTTTAGTGGTCATTCAAGGTTTCTTTCATCTGTAGAAACACTTTCTCTGATTCTTTCTAGGGTTCTATCCTAGTTTCAGTTGCTTTACCATTCTCATGGTCTTCTTGTCTCATATTCATACTTTCAACCTTAGGAATCATTCTCGGGAAATCTAAAACTTCATGATCCGTAGCTTTACAGCAAAGACAACTAGGTCTTCTTCCAGGGAATTCCTTAGCAATATGTCCTAGTTTTCTGCAATTGTAACAAAGAGTTAATCCTCTCTTTCTCTTAAATGATCCCCAACCTTTCTTGTACTGCATGCTAGGATCATAGTAGCTAACTTGCAAAAAATTCTTTCTAGGATCCTGCATCCATCTGTTAGTCCAAACATTCTCTCTATGCATAGGTATAACATATCTTTCACTATTCTTGTCATATCTACTCATATCAAATCTTCTTTCATCTATCAGTGCCCTAGTTTTCAAGCTAGGACAAATCTTATCAAACATACCTAGATCCATATTCTAGAAAAACAAATTTCTACTTATCTTAGTTCCATAGAGAACAAAGCTTTCAGATCTAAAACTTTTTACTATTCTTACATTTACCAAAGCACAAAACTTGCATATCTTACCTCTTTTCTTCAGATCTAACCCTTCTTGGCACAGAGATTCATAGATCAAGTAGATTATTGTGCACTAGAGTGAAACATCTACAAACATAACTTTCACAATTTCAGGTCGGATCTTCGCACAAAGATTCTTCTTCCTCAGTTCTTAGCAATTACAGTTTTAGGTCAGATCTTCGCACAAATCTTCTTCTTCTTTAGTTCCCAACAATCACAATTTTAGGTCCCAACAATGGAACCATTTGTTGGCATAGGGGCAGATGCAGGGTTCAACACTACAACAACGCACCAACAAAAACCTAACTACCATCCCTTTCAGAAACACCTGCGAAGTAGATGAAGTCTCACCTGAGGTAGAGGTAGGGGTGGTTGTAGGACTCACATGTCTGCAACCTTAGCTGGGACACAAATCTGTGATTCAGACACTTAATATAGCACTTAACAGTCAACATTCATCAATATTTAGTTCTTAGTAACAACGCAGACATACCCTAATTATAGAGCATCATAGTATTTAACCAGATCCAACACCTAATATCACTTATCATGAAAGGAACTCATTAGATCCAAAAGATTCAGGCACTCAACATACTCACATAGGTCAGATCTAGCATCCATTCACCTTATTAAGAATAAAGAAACATCATATCTATCTAACATTCATAAAGCACTATGAAAATCACAGAGAAACACATCAATACATTGCACCAAGCAGAGAAACACAACATATATGTGGTTCACCCCCACCCTAGGGATACATCCACCAACTCTTCTCTTATTTATAAGCTTCTTCAATAGGTTACATGCACCAAGCCTCAAAAACCCTACTCCACAGAGGACAAGAGATATGTGTAGCTCACTAGATCCTCCTTCCCTGAGTAGATATAAGCATGTATCCTTCTATGGTCTATTACACTGACTTTCACTTAGCTCTATAAGTCTCACATAGTATGCACCAAAGCACTTACAATACTTGATCACACAGATCCAACTTTAGCACTTATCCATTTGTATTCGTTGTTCTTACTATATTTACTAGCATCTATTTATACATACAAAATAGGCCTAAGCATGGGAGAACCCATGGGCTGACATTCCCATACCCGTTACATAATCCCAAAACCCAAAAAGGGCCCTAAAAGGGGCCGAGATCCTGCGATCTCCGCTTCATCTTGCACTCCGTCTTCGACAGCCTATCGAAGTCCCAAAAATAGGTCAATTATGACCAAGTATCCTCAAAACTTGGTCAAGGGTCAACATGAGTCCATCTTTATTAAATCTTTAAGAGAATTTTGGTAACCTATCATGTGCCTAGAAGCACCATTTTATACCAACTGGGTATCACTACTATCTGTAATAGTTCATGTAAGAGGAGAGACAAAGAAATACTCTTTCTGAAGTTCATCTGCAATCTCATCAAGCTTAGATTCGTTTGTCTTCTTTTGTGTAGGATACTCATCAATATCGATTGTTGATGCATTCTTACTTCCCTTCCTTTTATTATGAGGAAGCTAAGAAGAATAGTGACCAAATGTATGACAATTGTAGCACTTGATCTTTGAAATATCCTTCTTCTTTTGTTCTTGAACTGGAGTTGATCCTCCCCATGTATTTTTCTTTCCAATTTTTTTTTTCCTTTTCCTTTTCTTGCATGAGATACAAGGGCTTGATTTCCTTAATCATGGGGTTTCTGCAAGATGTTCTTGGACAATACTCTGTCCTCCTCTTGGACACAATCAAACCATAGTTGATCTAACTTGGGAAACTTCTCTCACCCAAAAATGCTTCAAAAAAATGAATCCCATGAAGAAGGAAATCTATTAAGAGTTATTTTAACAAATTCTGCATAAAAAATGGTGTCTCTAGTGGCCTTGAGTTGATATCTCAACTAGGAAACTTTCATAAATGAAGTGGAAACTAAATATGACTTGATCATCATGATAAAATGGAGCTGATTTCTCAAAGACAATTTCTGGTTAGTGTTCTTACCCTTGAACAATCCCACCAAGGCGTCAAACATTACTTTTCCAATCTTCAACTTAGCAACATGTGTAATTAAGTGATATTTTACATAATCTGCCAAGATCCTCTTATCCTTTTCCTTATTCTTCTTATGCCTGTATTTCTCTTCATCATTCTCTACTTCTGAGACATTTTATTTTACAAAATTATGAATCTCATTTTCATCCAATATGAAGAGTATCCTGGTCTTCTAGTGTCTGAAAATTATAGCACCATCCAGTTTTTCTTTTAGTCTAAGACCGGAAACCATCTTGACCTGGAGAACATCAACAAGCCTGAAACCCTAAAATTTCAACTTTGACCAAATGTCAATATGAGAGTAGCAGTAGATGTGCTAGGGTAAGGTGAGTTGGTGTATGGAAAAATAAGTCCCAATAGTCTTCAGATAAATTTCATATCTGAGACTGGGCAACGATAGATCTAAGAATGTGCAGCGACAAATTTCAACAAATCTCTTGTTATCACCGGAAAATGGCTCACTACAAATACATACAATGGATGATGAAATAATTAACACAAACACAAAATAATACCAATATTCATGGAATGATTACACTCAGTTTTGAAAGAAAAACATAAAACTATGTAAAAGTGGTTCTGGAAATATGCACACATCCATGCGGGATAACATGGTGTATGATGTGCACGTGCGCAAATTGCATGATTGACAGTCGAGAGACCCACGTGGATGTAGAAATGACCCATTCTTGAGTTTGTTCAGGCCGCAACCACTTTTGGGGTGAAGGGGATCTCCCCCATACCCAAAATCGCCCCCAAATTTTGCCTTGGGATCACTAAAAAGGATGGAAGGTACCTCCAAGGGCCTCCCATTCACATTTGGAACCAGTTAAGAAAAATATTTCCATCCTCCTATAAATAAAGGGCCATTGTATGCAAAAAAGAAGAAGCATTTGAGTATTTTTATGATGCTCATTTTTAGCTTTGGGAAGCCATCTTCCTTTTAGAAAGCTTTGGTCATCCATATTAATTGTTATGACTCTCTCCTCTTGAGTGGTCCATCACTCATTTCTTCACCATTTTCCTTTATTAGCAATTGATATTAGAAACAAGACTTTGTACTTGGAGACGCAAGAGCCTTCCCAAGGAGGAAGAGGGGACTCATAAGTTCCCATATTTCTCCAAGGAGTATCAATTTGAAGATTAGTTTACTTTGTATATATATCTTGTTTTTTCTTTGTGCATTCATTTCAAGTTATTTTTTTCTTAGTTTAGATTTATTTCATTGTTGTTTATTTCTTGTTTCTTTATGTTAGTTGAGCCACTAACCAACTAACTCTTTGTTTTTCTTTCTAGATAGCCTAACTAGATAGTTAAGGGACCTCCTTTTGCTCACTCTTGTGCCAAAAGGAACCTAATATATTGGTGACCATACTAGGGATTTGAATCCAAATTATCCCCAATTAGGTTGTTAGAGTTTTCTTTCTTAATTGTTTGCATGTGCAGGGGTCAAAACTGGCCTAAACTCACCACTTGAGAGAAGGAATCCACCCCATAGTAAGAGATTTTTTTTCAAAATTTTGTCCCACCAACTTTCCTACATGCATGCGAGTTCGCGATGAATAGATGCGCAGTCCACACACTTTTTCATTTTGTTAGAACTCTCCAAACGTGCGGTATGTGCACTGTGCACGGTTGTTTCTAGTTCTACCACACACCTGTCTTATTTTGGAAACATTGGAAGGATTGAGTTTCCCACTGCCACTCAGTCATTTAGATTTTCTTTTAGTACTTTTTGAAAGCCAGTACAAGTAGGATGAGATCTCATTCTTGCATCCATAATCCCCACATCGCACATAGATAATTAGGGAGATTAAAAGTAACCACAATATCTTGTATTTCCTTGATTGCCACGTGGATGGATTAAAAGGTTTTTCATTTGAATTTTAGAACAAGTATTTCATTTTACAAAGTCATCACATTAAACCAAGACTACAAAACCATCTAAACCAATATTGGAGTATTCTCTCTCCTCTCACCTTAGTGTGACATTAGAAATCAGAAAAAGCGGTTTCTTAGATAAGACTCAATCTCCCTTGGGAAATAAAATAACTTTCAAAAAGAGGCCAATCCTCTCAACTTACTTGTTGAAAATTAAATCTTAAAAGAGTTGTAAGGGCCCGTATTCCCACATGCATGCAATTCTAGGATATTTTTCAAATTTTTAGAGTAAGTCACCGAAGGAGTTTAAAGAAGTTGTAAGGGCCCACACATGCCCACATTCCCATAATATATGACTAGTTTCAAGTTTTTTAAATTACAAAAACCTTAGGAAGATAAAGGGTCCAAGTAAGGATTATCACATCCACCATGATAGCTTAGGATTTCCTTTAGTTTTCAAGGGTCATTTTCAAACAAATTTAGTAATTATCTAAACATGATAAGTAAAGGACCACACGATTTCCATCATGATAAAATTTTGAATTTAATTTATTAAAAAATTGTTTCACCATCACCACTCCTTGCACACACTTTTACTCATTCAAAAACCCTTTTGATAGATACTTGAAGCTCTTGTGGGCTTCATTTATTTAGAAAAGGGTATTTGTGCACACCTTCATAAAGAATGAAGTTGGTCCATGACACCAACTTCACAACCCTCTTTCAAATTCTAAAAACAATCGTAATCAACCCACTTTCTAACCTCCAAAGGAGGAACAAAAAATAATTTGGTAGTCTAAGTTACGATTTTGGGGATAGGGATCCAAATAAATCCCCATCATCATTTCTCATTTGAAACTTAGAAATGTTTGAATTAGGGTGCCAAAATCATCCCACTCAAGAATTCCAATACCATAAGGCAAGGAGACACTTGTGAAGGGTCAAAGGATGAGGTCCAATTGTTCTTTTCATTCCTCCATGGGTCACCGAACCCTTGGAAAGCATCCAACCTGTGACCAATTTATGAGGAAAAAAATCTAAATGTCATTCTTGATGGAGGTAGATTAGTATCCAAAACTTAGGATTTATCTACCCAAGTTGGTGATTGTGGGTTACAATTGCACCTCATTCATATTTTTAATGGTTGTTTGGAAATATCACTAGTACTTCCGGGATATGCCCCCTTCATCCCTCATTATAACTGATTGTTCATGCCTTCACTAGTTTTGCTTCAAGTGGGTTCTAGCCCCACTGTTGAGATTTTTTGGAGGTCCAGTGTCATTTGAGAGGAAGGAAGATACATCATATAGGACACGATCATTTGTTATTTGATTTATTATTTACCCCGTGAGGATTTACCAAAATCTCAAACCACTTTTCACATTGTCTTGATGTATGATTTTCACCACTTGAAGTACATGCAATTCTATGAATAAATTGTTTAAATTAATTTGAAAACATCTTGTCCTATCATTCCTCACCACCTTTTACACACACACACTTCTAGGCTGGAATCATAGGGGAACCACAATATCCCCGCCATTCTAGATGCTTGAGAAATTTACCCCCAATTTTGGGCGGTGTTCTTAATTTCGCTGAGACAACAGAAGTAACATCACACAAACCAGTTAGTTCCATGATATTAGGATTAGGATT
Source organism: Picea sitchensis (assembly GCA_010110895.2). Lineage (NCBI taxonomy): Eukaryota > Viridiplantae > Streptophyta > Pinopsida > Pinales > Pinaceae > Picea > Picea sitchensis. The sequence goes on from SNQJ01S0000434.1 coordinate 18,360, forward strand.
AGTAATAGGAGCCACTTTTCCCAAGAAACTCCCAAACAAACCCTCCACCACAAGGAGGTAGAGCCCAAAAATTTTCACAAAGTAAAACCTCCCAAGGAACCACTTCCTCCCATAACATGGCAGGACCCACTCCTATCATTCCCCTTTTGGCTTCACTCAATATACATGATCTAAATAAAGTGACAAATGATCTCATATTAGATGACCCCATCTGGCCGAATATTCCCACAAAACTACATTCAGACTTCCCTAAGTTTGAAGGGAAAGTTGGAGATGACCCTTCTAACAATGTCATGTCCTTCCACTCATGGTGTTCTTCCACTAGAATAATGGAAGATTCCATTTGTCTACATTTATTTTAGAGAAACCTCACTGGCACAACAACCAAATGGTATGTGGACGAGAATTATGGAGCCCACTCAACATTTGAATCATTAGCCAAAGCATTCCTGTCATTTTTTCAACTTCCCATCTATCATGATACTCTGTATGAAATCCTATTAGAATGCAAACAAAACACTGCTACTCACATTTTAGACCATATTCACAAATGGCATAGACATCGAAACCTTTTTAAAGCGGACACCACCCCACAACATGGTACATCATAGTCACCAATATGGTACATCCCCTGATTCACTACTCACCACTTCAGATGCTCCCCAACCACCAACAGGACAATCATTGATGATACCTCATCCTAAAACTAAATCCATCCCCTACATTCCTTGTGCACCCTTGAGAAGGAATGTGCATAAACCTCATGCTAGGGTCGCCCATAGTTACAGTCTTATTGATGATCTTGCTTAATCACCTGCTACTATGTAATTTATGGAAGTCCTTCAAACATTCCCTTCCCAATGAAAGGACTTAATTTCAAAATTAGGAGTAGTATATCCTTTAGACACCCATCTAATCACATTTGACTTAGACAAAGCAGACCCAATACTTCCATTGTTAGTCACATTCTGTATTCCTGTCAAAATATGGAATATCACAGTCCATAATTGCATCATAGACGAAGGATAATCCACATGCATCATGTCCAATTCAGTTTGGAAGCAACTTGGTTCACCTGAGTTAATCCTCTCCACCATCATGCTTTGAGCTTATGATGTTTTCGCATCCCATCCAGAAGGCTTGTATCAAAATGTTCTGGTTGAGTTGAGGGGGAAACAATTCTCATCAACATAGAAGTCATTCACACCCAATTGGATTATAATATCCTATTCATACGAAGCTACATGTACTGCATGCAGGTTGTATCTTCCTCAGTCTTTCATACCATGCTCTTACCTCGCAATGGGAAAATTATCACCATTGATCAATTAACCCACCATGAACCCAACCAATCATGGAACATTGATAACATCCTGCAACTGATATGCTTGAGCATCGACCTAGTCCCAATGATTGATGTCGAACCAGAGATATTTTAGGATCCATATTTTATTGGTACATACCAAGGCTTCCCACATCCCACCAATAGAGTTATGTGCATATTCATGACCAATGGAGTTGAGATACTAGACCCCCCATCCATCGAGAACTCACCAGACTCCTCCACCACTCCTTCCCAACCCACCTTGATACTTCCTGACACACTCCCCATAGATACTCCTAAGGAAGGAACATCAGAGAACCCACCACCTGTGGATCAAATCCCCATTTGGTAGACGGTCCCATAGGCCATCACCCAAATTCCATTATTTTACCCCCCCATGAGTAACAACATACCAAGTTGTTGCTACCTTCACTTTACCAAACATGGTCATCGCCATCCCCATATGGTATAAAAAACCACCAGCTATGGTACCAGGGTTATCCCTTCCATTGCAAGATGTGGTCCTATTACCACAATCAATAGCTCATCCAACCAACCATCCAACCCGTCACACAGTTGGAGGCAATATTACCACTACAAAAGAACTTACCTTTGGAACAGGGGGCACTGCCGCCAACCAACGAGGCACACATAAAAAGAAGGAACCTTCTCTCCCTTATCCACCTCGCATACCACCTCCATGTGCATTGTGCAACACCATTGGACACCCTACCAATCTCTGCCCCACTTTACCTGAGTTACAAAATGTCATTCCAAAACCCATAAATACACCACTACTACCTACACCAGTAGCCCTACCGAACTCCCCAAAACTTTCTTCCTCCAAACCTCCCAATTTGAGAACCAAGCATGCTTGAAAAATGTTTTCTCAATACTTCCATTATATGCACCATTTTCTAGCCCTCCCTTAGTTTTGGGACACTCTCGCAATAGTTCTCTAGAAAACATTACCCAAATCATCCCAACCCATCTCCTTGGTACAACTAGTTACTAACATTATTGATGTCTCTATGTCAGTAAATGAGCGCCCGCAACGCCCTTGCGCACTATGTTACCAGATGAACCATTACACATACCATTGTGCACTCATTGTTGAGGGAGGAACACCCTAGAGGGCCTCCATGCCACCCATTCCACCAAGGATACCATACTCAATGAACCCGATGATGAATGATCACCATCCAAGCAGTCAAGGCCAGACCAACTCCCATCCATTGACCCCTCTGGCCATTCCACCACGATGCAAGGAATTCCCCCCAAACCCCCCCAACTCCCCTATAACACCAGTTTATAAGATTTCCCCTCCATACCGCAATAAATTTAGTTCATATATGGATATTTGGTTCATGACATATTCTGAAAATTATAATTCATCTCCCATAGGTCCATCTACCTCAGGGACAAATCATGATATCCAACCTTTCCCAACTACCCCCACGAATATCGACACCCGACCCCTAACAATTACACACTCCCTGTACTCCATCACCTTTCAGTCTGATGAAGAAATTTTAGAAGTCCTATGTGAACCCGATTACCACTGGGCTACTTTTCATCATCGATTCCTTTTTCTAGCACACAACGCCTTTCATCCACCAATAGACACCCATGTATGTAACATCAAAGGGAAATATTTAATCCCTTATGGCCATGTAGACTGGTTTAAGAATCCAATTCCTCCTCTTGATGTGTTTGAATAAGGTAACATAACCAATATATCACCCACCATCAAAATCAACATTTTGGTCAACCTCAATGTCGTGGAAGAAATCACCCTAGGGGAAAAATGCTCCCTAGAGGAAATCATAACATACAAAGCCTTATTCCGGGAATATTGAGATGTATTTTCCTATTCATACACTAACATTCCAGTGTTAGACCCAACCATTGTTGAAAATCACATTGACACTTGGCTTGATGTTTCCCTCGTTCTCCAAACGAAATGCCCCGTCCACCCTTCCAAATCCATGGTGATCAAAGCCAAGATGGAAAAAATCCATACAACTGACTTATATACCCCATTGCATACATGTCTTGGGTTTCCAACCCTATTCTGATCAATAAAAAATAGGGCACCATTCGAGTTTGCACAGATTTTTGTGACCTCAACCAAGCCTATCCCGAAAGACAACTTCACTACTCCCTTCATTGATCAATTCATCGATGCCGGTGCTGGTCATGAATTCCTCTCCCTCATGGACAGATTTTTGGCTATAACCAGATCCAAATCCTCGTGGGGCACCTTCTCCTATCGAGTTATCCCTTTAGACTCAAAAATGTTGGGGCCACTTTCCAATGCACAATGAAATATACCTTTGATGATCTCACTCACATCATCCTTTCCTACTTGTACAACCTCGCTGCTGATCCAAGAAACTTTCCCAACACATAGAGGATCTATGGATCATCTTCGAACGTTGTCGAAGATACAACATATGGATCAACCCACTTAAATGTGTCTTCTGCATCACTACAAGCCACCTGTTGGGATTCATAGTATCCCAACAGGGCATCACCATAGACCCCCTTAAAGTTTAGGTCATCAATGAGATCCCCCCTCCCAGGAAGTTATGCTAGTTGCAAAGATTTCAAGGAAATGCAAACTTCTTACAAGGTTTTTTCCCTTACTATGCCATCCGTACCAAAAGATTCCTAAGATTACTCCATTGTGACATCTCGTTTCCTTGGGACCATCATGTCCTGGTTGCCTTTGATTCACTCAAGGAGGAACTTAACAAAGTCCCCTTGATTAGTCCCCTAGACTATGATAGGGATTACATACTCTACCTATCATCCTCTAAGATTTTGGTTTTCAGAGTACTCATTCAAGTAGATAACGACCAATGCGAACAAATTATATACTACATTTGAAAGAACCTCTTTGGGCCACCTCTCAAGTACAATCATGAAGAGAAGCTATCCCTCGCAGTCATTCTTGCAGTTCAAAAGTTGCGCAATTATATGTTTCTTCCTACCACCAAAGTAATCATTGATTCCAACCCCATGCATTACCTCTTGAGTCGCTGCCAGATCAATGGAAAATTTTCTTGCTGTATCATCATTCTCCAAGAATATGACCTAGAGTTTACCACCCCTAAGAGAAAAAAATAACTTATCCTCGCCAAAATCCTCGTAGAATTTCCATATAAATCTAGAGACCCCATGGTCAATGAGAATTTCCCCGACGAGCATTTATTTCTCATATCATCAACAGACCCATCGTATGGAGATATTTTTGTCTACCTCCACACTCAAACATTTAGTCCACACTTATCTCAGGATGATCACCATTGCATTCGGTACCACGCCTCATGATACCTTCTAATAAGAGATGTTCTCTACCATAGAGGCATCGACAAACTTCTTAGACACTGCCTCACCTTGGAGGAGGCCAAGACAATTTAGAATGATTTCCATAGTGGGGCATGCGACAGTCACTTATTTGGCATTTCCACTTCCCAAAAGATCATTCAGGTAGGTTACTTTTGGACCACATATTTCCATGACTGCATTCACGTAGTTAAGCGGTGTGGAAAATGTCATCTATATGCATACAAGGCTCGAGCACCACCTTCCCTCTTGCACCCCATAATCACGGTTGGACTCTTCTATAAATGGGGCATTTATTTCATGATATGCAACCCTCCATCCAACAATGGACACAAGTACATTGTATTAATCATTGACTACTTCACCAAGTGGGATGAAGCAATGCACATGTTCAACAATACGACTGACACAACGACACATGTTTTCTTTATCCATGTCATCTCTCGCTTCGGTGTCCCTCTACAGCTAGTTTTCAACCACGGAAAACACTTCGAGAATGAATTCTTCAAAGAAATATCGGCCAAATTACGATGCATCCATGAGTTCTCCTCACCCTATTACCCACAATCCAATGGGAAAGTCAAGGCCATCAACAAAGTGCTAAAAAATATGCTCCAACGCACAGTTGAAAAACACAAGACCAATTGGAACTATATGATTTTTCCAATTTTATGGGCATATCGAAAATCAGTCAAAATATCCACTGGTATCATGCCCTTCTACTTAGTCCAAGACATTGAATCTCTCCTCCCCATTGAGTGTGAAATCCCAACGCTATGCACTATGATCAAGCTCTTTCCAAAAACACCGCCACTTAAGCAACGATTATTTTCCCTCAAATCACTTGATGAAGATCTACGGGCATCCTTACATAACAATGAAGTGGAAAAAAGTGGACCAAATCCACCTTTGACCACCAAGTTAACCTTCAGTCATTTACCAAAGACAACCTTATGTTGGCCTACGATATCACCCATGATACTCTTGGCCACAGAAAATTTGAATCCCTATGGCAAGGACCCTATGTCATCCATCATTGCATTACTAAGAGTGCCTACATCTTAGACCACCCCGGAGGTGCCACCCTCAAGGACCCGATCAACGGGTAAGACTTGAAGAAATTATACACTTTTGTGTAACCATTTTACCTTAGGATTTCCTTGCTTTCCTATTTTTTTGTAGTCTTTTTTTATAGCTCTCTCATTATGTGAGCCTAATACAGTGTCCTTGTGTCAATAGATGAATTCTTCATTTACTTATCACATCATGTATGTGGATGGGGCCAGCCATTGGATCTGGAATCTTGTTTGAGAAGCTTGGGCCATTTACACCCTATGCCATGTGTTACTCCACTCTAGTGGAATATTCCTCAGCCCCACCACCAATAACCAAGATAAATACATTGTTATCCTTGGTCTCCTCTCTGAGGCTAGTCACCTTCATATTTTTCACCTTAGAATTCTCTTATATTCTTAGTTCATCACCCATCAACTCAACAACATGTATCATGTCTGTGATCCATGCTTATATCACAAGTACATGCAAGTCAAACTTATGATACGAAATTTTGGGTCCATCACATTTGCTCATATTTCTAGAAACCACAACCAGATGGTAGATAACATAGCTAATCAAGTACTAGATTGACATTTATCACATTAACATACATATTGCATTCATCCATCAACAACTAAAGAAAAAACATATATCAAATGCATACACACATATCTCAAATGGTCTACTCATATATATATAGATCACTCCTCTATTTGATACAAAAAATAAATACATACATGCCTTAGTTCCATGGTTAGGCCCTCTCATCATATCTATACAAAATAGGGGAGTTCCAATGACTCCTACATAATAAAAAATCAGGCCCAACCTGTATATGGTCCTCCTACCACCTAGTTTGACCCTAGTCATGGTACATCCCCACCATTTGGTGGAGCTCCCCTAGGCGGAATATCAACAACAAGAATCTTCCCCGACATCACTGCACCTGCAACTATTTCCCTTCGAATCACTGATTTCCAGCGTGGTTCCCCACCAATGCATAACTCTAGGATACCGTCATCCTGGATATAAACCCACAACTCCTCGAGAACTCCATCCAAGACACGATAGAGACAACTCCACAACTCCTCCATGTCCCACTCATGTGCCCCTGGATCAACTCTTCCCTAGTCCCCTGTTGGTCCTTCTCCCCCTGCATGTTCCGTTCCTACCCCCGTTGCATGTGTCAGGCCTGCCCCCGAATAATCAAACCGATGGTGCCTCCAAGGCCTCCCCTCTTCTACCTACTCATTAGCCAACCCATGAAAAACATTAGAATCATGACCATCGAGTCCCACATATACATGACCAAACCAACAAAGGTGTATCAGTACCAACAATATACCTATATATAAACTCAATGAAAAAGAATAAATACATAAATTTTATACACGCACGTCGATCGTCCTAGTTTTCCCCAGGTAGAAGTTGCATGCCTGAATGGTGTCAAAAATTCATCCCGTGATATGGGAAGTTATAGAACACCTTAGGGGTCTACCACTAACCCACTCGAATGTAGGGTTAAAATATCGACCTGTGGCCCCTCCCCCCTGTCGGGGAAGAAACTCTACCCACCTCATTAGTCGTGGATCCTACGTCACCAACAACTCCAAAATAGCTTAAGGGCATAGTAAAACCACCCTCTTGAACATGAAGGCACAAAAAACTGAGCGAAATGAGAACTTACCACCTCTGGCCGCCACACACTAGTCCAGTTGTGCCACCATATAGGCACACATCAGGCGGTCCCACAAAAACATTCGACCATTCATGGCCTACTCTTCAATCACCATATGCACACCATAAATGAGATATGTCCCTAGTGACCCATAGATCTGGACCACGATGATGAATGCACGCTCCCCGCAGGGTCTCTGCGCCCGACCTCCCGGTCAAAAGGATCATTTTGTCTAAATTCCCTTGAGCCGAAGCGGCTCTTTTGATTCCCACTGGAATCTCAAATTCCCGATCCATAGGTCATTTTTTCCCTGTCACGGCCTTTGCATATGACCGCTACTCCTTTCACAACAGGAAATGCATATACTTTCGGGTTTCGGGGTTTCTTGTTTCCCGATGTCAAGAGCTCCTATTCTCTCGAACTCTCGAACTCTGATTTTCCGATGCGCCCCTTTTTTCCTTAGCCCCGTCTGGCTATGCCTTAGTCTAGGTGACCAGTTCTCATAAGACCGCAGCCTTATCTCTTCCGGGGTCTTGGGCTTCAAAATCCCGATGTGCTCCTACTTCTGTTAGCCCTCCGACTAGACTTTCGTCCACATGAACTCCCCTTATATGACCGTGGTCATACTTTTTATTGGGATTCGGGGTTTCGAAGGTTGAAGTGTATTGGACCTCTTGTCCACGGAATCCCCAATTTCCCGAATTCTGATTTCATGATGGATGACTTTTCCTTTCGGAAAATTTCCCGATTTCTTCGATATCCGCCACGCGTCCCCTCAAGATGGATGGTCCTGATCGTCTCTCACGATTTCAGAATTTCCACTGCTGAAATGCTCTGGCATCTTGTCCCTTCAATCTCTGAAATGTCGATGGGATCCCGATCTCACCCACGTTTCCCAACTGATGGATGACTCCGATCAGTTACGGGGTTTCCAACATGGATTTACCCGATCTCTTTCCCACAGAACTTCTGATTTTCCAAGTCCCAAAACTCCGACGAAGTCTTCCCTTTCAGGACTTTTCCTGAGATCTTAGATCTTCGCCATGCGTCCCCTCAAGATGGACGGTCTTGATTCAATCTCGGGATTTCGCGACTTCTGGTGCTCCGAAAGTCTTGTCCTCAAGATTCGCGAAACGTCGAACCTCGATGCACCGGTTTGACTTTTCTATTGGGACTTTCCCTGATAGTCTGGATGTCTGCCATGTGTCCCCAACAGATGGATGACCCTAATCCAATATCGTGATTTCAGGATTTTCACTATGAAAATTCCCGATCTCATGTCATTGTGACTCCCGATTTCATGAATGTTGATATCTCGATGGCCATGCCTCTCGTCGGGACTTTCAACCTCCTATTCACGAAGGTAAACTTCATGCATCTCCTGTCAGATCCGACGGCTGATGGGTAATTGGACCAAGATCCGACGGTCCAGATCCATTCTTCCTGTGCGCTTACTCCAGAGGCTAAACTCCGCGCATCTTCATCCGATCCAACGGTCTACGGTTATCTGAGTGAGATCTGATGACTGGTGATCTCCTCTTCTGTGCACTCTCTCTGATGCTCCCTGGACGTGAAAACCTTCCAATGGTCCAAATCTCTTCGGTTGATCCAATGACCGACGTTTCTCCCTCCTGACCTTCTGTGCGCTTCTTCCCAGATTTGGGAGAATTTTAATTTCTCGAAGGCCTCGACCTTTGCTCCATCTCTGCGAACTCCACAACTGTGAGCTCTCGACTGCACGTGTAAAACACTATCCCTCCTGAGATTATTTTCAAATCCTTGAAGATTTGTGACTTCTCCACCTCTGCAGAGTCTTCACGCACACAAAGTGTTATTTCTCCTGATCTTCTCAAACACTCAGTCCTTTAAGGAAATAAATCCTTTTTCCTTTCTCCCTCAGATGGAGAATGCAATGCCTTCTGGGCTATCTTCTTCTCAAGAAACCTAGTTGTTGATTCTTTCAGGGTGTTTAACAACCTTGCTAAGATCCCTCAATGGATTCTTTCCCAACTCACGGAACTCAAGAGTTCTTCTCTTTTCTGTGTCAACCGACACACTGTCCCAATGCCCTCCTGGCAGAGTGTCTTCTCACAGAACGTCTAGCAGTTTTGTCTCCTGTGCACTCCTTGCACCTACTCAATGCCCACGTGGAAGAGCTCTCAGAATCCTCAGTGATTCTGGTACTCCTTGAACTCACAACAAAGTTCTTCTCAATGCATCATTGTGCATATTCTCAATGCCCACTAGGTAGAGATTCACAGAATCCTCAGTGATTGTGTATGCAACTGTGTTCTTCTCCACAACCTTGCCTCCAAGGTATTTAGCAACCTTGAGGTCTTTCTCCTGAGTTGATGGTTTTCAACTGTTGTGCCCTCCTGGCACGCCTTTGTCTGAACCCGCAGAATTCAGAAGTGCATCCCCTGTGCACGACTATCAGAACCTGCAGTGTTCTGTCACACCCTCCTAGTGTGAAGCCTCAAAGACCTCTCAAGTCTGAAACCAAACAACTCCTGCAAGTGCATAAACATAACATACATTCACAGCATATGAAGAACCCTCACAGACATTCAATTAACAGAGAATCATGCAGGAAAAACTGTTGTTTGTATTAAAATGGAAAATGCATGTATTTACAAGGTGTTCTTGAGCACAGCCTGTAATAAGGTCTCGGCTCCTTCTCTTCTGCTCTCTACTCATAGATTCTAACTCTATTGTCTTCCACACATATTCTATATCTAAAATGAGATGCTAATCTCTTTTTACCTGAGGGGGCTCTTCGAGCTCTTCCCTCCAATCTACCTACCCTATTCAATTACATTGAAAGGGCTGTCTAGTCCGCTATCTAGATCTAGAACTCAGCCTTACAAAACATTAAAGGCCTATCTATCTATAGCCTGCACAAAGGCATGACTTCACAGCTCAACAGCTTAAACATTAAATTACATTCAATTCAAGTTTTAAATGAGGACTGTGCCTCTCTTTAACATGCGACCTGAATTCACTGACGTGGTTGGCTGGCTGGTTGGCTGTCGTGGAGAGATGCACCTGCATCATACTCCTCAGCTGCAAAATTCATGATCTCCTGCTCATGAGTTTCCCATCTCAGTTGTGGGAATCCTCCTGGATCCCAAATCATCCTTTGGAGCTATTCATCTGCTCTGTCTCCTTGTGGCTGCTGCTTGTTCTGCACTGCTACTTCCCTTATGCCTAGCTTCTCCTTGCTGGAAGTTCTTGCTGAATCTACCATCAACCTTCTGATGTCTTCTATCACTTGGTCCAGCTGCTCCAGTGGCTCGCTCTGTTCATGCAGTCTCCTCGGCTGCAAAAATTTTCGGCACATGGGCAGATCACTGTGATCTCCCACACCTTCTTCATCAGTTTCCAACTTTACCTATTGGATTTGCATGCCCTGCACTTTCACCCTTCTCTCCAGGGCTTCAATCTTCTCATACAGATCAACAAAAAAAAGTTGTCTACTTCTTCTTCTTCTTCTTCTGCAAACTCCCAAGTTGCAGTCTTTTCAGTCTCCTGGCTGAAAATATTGAGCCATTCCTCAGAATGCTCATGATTCTCTTCTACTTCTTCTATTGTTAGCTTCAGTGCTACAACTTCCTCAGCTTCCTGGCTGAATATGTTGATCCATTCCTCAGAATGCTCATTTTCCTCACCTGCTTCTTGGGCAGTTTCAAATATCTGCTCCAATTTTTCTTCCCTAATAGTAACAGCAGATTGTTCTTCTGTTATTGTTGCTTCATCTGCAACACAGACTTCTGCCTCCTCTGAGATAAGTGGTAGGGGTATTTCAATTCCCCCAATCATCAGAAGATTTCTCCGATCTTCCTCTTCTTTTAGCTGCACCTGCTGATCCAAACTCACCTCTGAGTTTATGAGACTCTTAGATAGTCTCATATGTTCATCCCTGCCCACCTGGCAATATGGGATGCTTCCGCTATCCTCCTGGCAGATTATGAGATCAAATGATCCCATCTTCATCAGCACTCCTTGCTAAATTGAACTCACCTCCAAGTCCATGAGACCTTCAGACAGTCTTGAATTCTCATCTCTGCCCACCTGGCCATATGAGATGCTTCCACTTCCCTCCTGGCAGTCTTCGAGATCCCGCAGCGACCTCATTTCATTGCCCAACTGGAAATGTGAAATTCCTTGGCTGTCCTCCTGACAGTCCATGAGATCTTCAACTGATCTCAACTCCTTACCCACCTGGCAGCTTGGAATTTCCTCTCTTCCCTCCTGGCAGTTCTTGAGATCTTCAACTGATCCCATTTTATTCTCTTCCTCGAGAATTTTTCCAGTCTCTGGTTCACATATCTGAACCATTTTTTCAGGTCTGTTGAGGTTTTCAGCATGCCTCAACCATCCTCTTAACAACCTATGTTGTCTTCTAGCCATCAACTCCTTGACTGGCCATTTTTATTTTGCCTTCCTCATGGGCCATTCATACACCCACCGTGGTTTGGCTTTCTGTTGCATATTCAATGCAAGCTTTTCTATTTCTTTCTTTATATCAGCGAGCTCTTCATCTATATATTCTTGGCTCCATAGCTCTGAGTTTTTCCTTCCATCATACCTATGGCCTTTAGTAGCCATGTTTTTGTCCCTGTCTGCTCTCCTGGAAAACCTACTACTATCACACTACAAACCTGAGTGTCTCAGCTTCTCCTACAGTCCTCCTGACTACCTTCTTGATTGTTGCCTACCCACAAACAACCATCACAAAGTCTCCAACACTCTGTTCTTCTTTTGTCTTCTCCCTCTGCTTGAAGTATACAAATAGAGTTCTCTGCTCTGATACCACTTGATGAACGCACGCTCCCCGCAGGGTCTCTGAGCCCGACCTCCTGGTCAAAAGGATCGTTCTATATAAATTCCCTTGAGCTGAAGCGACTCTTTCGATTCCCACTGGAATCTCAAATTCCCTATACACAGGTTCTTTTTTCCCTATCACGGCCTTTGCATATGACCGCTGCTCCTTTCACAACAGGAAATGCATATACTTTTGGGTTTCGGGGTTTCTTGTTTCCCGATGTCAAGAGTTCCTGTTCTCTTGAAATATCGAACTCCGATTTGCCGATGCGCCCCTTTTTGTCTTAGCCCCATATGGCTATGCCTTAGTCTAGGTGACCAGTTCTCATAAGACCGCAGCCTTATCTCTTCCGGGGTCTTGGGCTTCGAAATCTCGATGTGCTCCCACTTCCGTTAGTCCTCCGGCTAGACTTTGGTTGACACGACCTCGCCTTATATGACCACAGTCATACCTTTTATCGGGATTCAGGGTTTCGAAGGTTGAAGTGTATTGGACCTCTTGTCCACGGAATCCCCGATTTCCCGGATTTCTATTTCCCAATGGATGACTTTTCCTTTTGGAAAATTTCCCGATTTCTTCGATCTTCGCCACGTGTCTGCTCAAGATGGACGGTCCTGATTTCCTCTCGTGATTTCGGAGTTTTCACTGCTGAAATGCTCCAGCATCTTGTCCCTTCGATCTTCGAAATGCCGATGGGCTCCCGATCTCGCCCACGTGTCCCAACTGATGGACGACTCCGATCGGTTACAGGGTTTCCATCATGGATTTACCCGATCTCTTGCCCACAAAACTTCCGATTTGTCGAGTCCCGAAACTCCGATGGAGTCTTCCCTTTCAGGACTTTTCCCGAGATCTTAGATCTTCACCACGCATCCCCTCAAGATGGACGGTCCTGATTCAATCTTGGGATTTCATGATTTATGGTGCTCCGGAAGTCTTGTCCTCAAGATTCGCAAAATGTCGAACCCCGATGTGCCGGTTTGACTTTTCTATCGAGACTTTCCCCGATAGTTTGGATGTTCGCCATGTGTCCCCAACAGATGGACGACCCTGATCCAATCTCATGATTTCAGGATTTTCACTATGAAAATTCCCGATCTCATGTCATTGTGACTCCAGATTTCACAAATGCCGATATCCTGATGGCCATGCCTCTCGTCGGGACTTTCAACCTCCTATTCACGAAGGTAAACCTCATGCATCTCCTGTCAGATCCGACGGCTGACGGGTAATTGGACCAAGATCTGACGGTCCAGATCCATTCTTCCTGTGTGCTTACTCCAGAGGCTAAACTCCGCGCATCTTCATCCGATCCAACGGTCTATAGTTATCTGAGTGAGATCCAACGATTGGTGATCTCCTCTTCTATGTGCTCACTCTGATGCTCCCTGGACGTGAAAACCTTCCAACGGTCCAGATCTCTTCGACTGATCCAACGATCAACATTGCTCCCTCTTGATCTTCTGCATGCTTCTTCCCCGATTTGGGAGAATTTTAATTTCTCGAAGGCCTCTCTGCGAACTCCATGACTATGAGCTCTTGACTGCGCGTGTAAAATGCTATCCCTCCTGAGCTTATTTTCAAATCCTTGAAGATTTGTGACTTCTATGCCTCTGTAGAGTCTTAACGCACACAAAGTGCTATTTCTCCTTATCTTCTCAAACACTCAGTCCTTTAAGGAAATAAATCCTTTTTCCTTTCTCCCTCAGATGGAGAATGCAATGCCTTCTGGGCTATCTTCTTCTCAAGCAACCTGATTGTTGAGTCTTTCAGGGTGTTCAACAACCCTGCTAAGATCCCTCAATGGATTCCTTCCCAACTCACATAACTCAAGAGTTCTTCTCTTTTATGTGTCAACCGGCACACTATCCCAATGCCCTCCTAGCAGAGTGTCTTCTCACAGAACGTCCAACAGTTCTATCTCCTGTGCACTCCTTGCACCTGCTCAATGCCCACGTGGCAGAGCTCTCAGAATCCTCAGTGATTCTGGTACTCCTTGAACTCACAACAGAGTTCTTCTTAATGCATCACTGTGCATATGCTCAATGCCCACTAGGCAGAGCTTCACATAATCCTCAGTGATTTTGTCTGCAACTGTGTTCTTCTCCACATCCTTGCCTCTAAGGTATTCAACAACCTTGAGTTCTTTCTCCTGAGTTGATGGTTTTCAGTTGTTGTGCCCTCCTGGCACGCCTTTGTCTGAACGCGCAGAATTCAGAAGCGTATCCCCTGTGCACGGCTATCAGAACCCGTAGTGTTCTGTCACACCCTCCTGGTGTGAAGCCTCAAAGACCTCTCAAGTATGAAACAAAATAACTCCTGCAAGTGAATAAACATAACATACATTCACAGCATATGAAGAACCCTCACAAACATTCAATTAACACAGAATCATGCAGGAAAAACTGTTGTTTGTATTAAAATGGCAAATGCCTGTATTTACAAGGTGTTCCTGAGCACGGCCTGTAATAAGGTCTTGGCTCCTTATCTTCTGCTCTCTACTCATAGATTCTAACTCTATTATATTCCACACATATTCTATATCTAAAATGAGATACTAATCTCTTTTTACCTGAGGGGGCTCTTCGATCTCTTCCCTCCAATCTACCTACCCTATTCAATTACATTGAATGGGTTGTCTAGTCCGCTATCTGGATCTAGATCTCAGCCTTACAAAACATTAAAGGCCTATCTATCTACAACCTGCGCAAAGGCACGACCTCACATTTCAACAACTTAAACATTAAATTACATTCAATTCAAGTTTTAAATGAGGACTGAGCCTCTCTTTAGCACGCAACTTGAATTCACTGACATGGTTGGATGGCTAGCTGGATGACGTGGAGAGATGATCCTGCATCACACGATCACACAAAAAACATGTACCTCAAGTGAGTCAATAGATTTGATGTCGATTGATCCACCACTCATAACTGATCCCCCTGAGAAGTATCATATCACTAGTGCCCCCACAGTCACCCTAGTCGACAACCACGACTGCTCCTCCAAAGCCACCCCTAGAAAAAGGAGCCTATTAATAAAATAAATTTCAATATCTGTGGTAATCCATAGGTCTCTTCCACGTACCAAAAAGCATTTTCGATCGACCTGCCACATCCATACTATGAAGTCTAACAACGACTCCTAGGTTGATATCAGTGCACAGTAAAAAAATTACAATATCTTGACCCTGGCCAAATGTCTTCGGATCTATGCAACAACTCCCACCTCTCTCCTAATATACTCCGAGTCTCTCTCCCTCCACTACACCAACATCCTCACTCTCATACTAGAAACCTACATCCACGACAACATAAGCTATGTTATCTCATCATCATGACTAAACTCCCAACAAATCCATATAAACACATTGTTTCCCCTATGCGTTTGTTCCCATAAAAGTTGCACACATATGCGTGAATGTTCCAATAACAGTTGCACACTCATGTGTGACTATTTCACTTACACTTGTGCACTCCTGCATGATGGTTTCAATTATAGTCACGCACTCCTGCATGAATGTTCACCAAACAGTTGCGTAGTTATTCCCTCACCTTGGGCGCAACTGTCTATCTGACAGTCAGACATATGTGCATATGCTATTTGTATATTCACATACATTTGCATGGTTTTTACTCGAACAATTGTGCACATGCCCAACCTCCCTTTGTGTGATTGAAACCCCGAGCACCATGCACATATGTGTGGGTGTCATTGATACAGACGTGCACTATGTGTGGATTTATTAATTAAACCTACGCATATGTGCATGGGGATCACATGATATCCCATGTGGAACCACCCCCACAATCAAACAAACAGTCGTACGACCCTCCATACATCCCCCTACCCTCCCAAAATCATGCCTACACTATGCAAGGGGTTTTGAGGGCTTACCTAGCTCTCTTTCCACTCAAATCCGACCGCACCTTCTCTCCCACTACTCAGAAATGTCCACACAGGAAACTCTAAGACCTCCACAACAGTAAGTACAAATGAGTTGGTTTTGTGGGCCCCATGCCCTTATATAAACCCTTTGTCCCAACTTCCTCACATCCGTTCAGAAGTGTTTGAGCTCTGTTTCGCACACCGTTTGCACCCACAATATTCCCTCACCTTAAAAATGGTACTCTAAGATTCTCATTTCATTCTGTAGGCCCGAGGACCCCTTTTGTCCACCCTGGGAACATGTACGCATCTCCCGTCCACATTTTATTATCATGCAACTGTTATACACATGTTTTATTTTCAAAAATATGTTTCACTTTGGGTATTTGGTTTTAATTTTCAGGTCTTCACCCACGTCCCCTTTCACGTCGTTAGTCATGGGATCCCTTGTCCCCTCCAGGTATATATTCCAAAATGGCATACCTTTCAAACCACTGCTCCCAGTTGCATTTCCAAATCATACCCCTTGAAAATTATCCTCAGGTTCCCCACACCTGATTTTGTGATACCATCACCTCTATTGCATTTAGGTATCGTCATCCGGTAGCTCCCTCACCTCCATGAGTTGTCCCACATATATTTATCCCTTGACATACTGACACTCATGTTGTTCTATCAATTAGGATCGAGAGTCCTTGTAGTGTTACACCCCCAAGTAAGAACCTTATACTTCTTCCTCCTCATCATGCTAACAACCCCATTACAGACTCCCACCTTTTTTTTTTGGTTACATTAAGTGCACCTCGACATTATCATTGACCTTCCATATCATCCACCATCAATTGCCAATCTACAACATCATCCTCCATTCATCTACCTAGTATAGAAACTAACCAATGGGCCCCCCACCCTCCACCAGTCTCTACTTGTGCCCTCTATAGGCCAAGAAGCCATACTCCACTAGTGCACCCATTTTTGTACATGTCCTTTCAACCACATTATTTATTCATTTGGTAATTGTAGAAAGCACATTTTACGTTTTAGCAAGTACCATAGATTTTAGTCATCACACCTGATGGTGGTTTTTCCTTGGAACATCGCAACCCTTGGTTGGGGTATCTCACTACCCTCACACCATCTGGAATCTAGTTGTATCCAAGACAAAAAATTGACCACCACTAGACCTTTGTGTCCCATATCGCTTTATATTTTGACCTACGCTACATCCCCTTGCAGTCTCACCCCTTCAACACAATATTCCCATATCTTATCGCCCCCTTGACACCAGATAGTATATTACAGTTTCTTACATCCATCAATACCCCCCCAACCAAGGGAATTTCTAAAATCCTGTATATTCTAGACATTATTCATGATTATCACCCCCTTTATTGGTACCGATACAATTTTTGAAACAATGATGATCAAACCGGATATCCAAAAGCCATTTGCTTCTTATCGTCGCATTAATTTTAGTGTTGACATCAACAAAATTCTAGAAAAGTGACAGTATCTTGGCTCTCATTCCATTGATAATTACTAGCCTCGGATGAAAAAATTAGCATCCTAATTTATTTTTGTTGTCGTTGATCCCCATGACATTCGACTCCATCACAATCTCATTTTACGATGGATCTTACTTTGCAACCATTGCATTTTTTAGTAGTGGCCGAAGACCTTTGAGTATTATTAAGCCATCAATGCCTCTGATTACTTCACCACTCGATTAAGAGATAATTCCATCATTGGAATTGTCACATGTTGTTATATAGCCCCCAAGGGCGCTGTAGATATATAATTTGTGAGCAAGTTTAGTTACTACTATCTCTTCATGGTCTCATGATATGTGCATGGGGAATGCCTGTCTCATTTGTACAAAAACTTTTTTTTTCTAGACGAATTTGTACTGATATTCCATCCCCTCTCCCTATGACAGATGAATCTAATAGCTCCTCATGTTCAGGTTTTCTCACTTTCTACATAATGTCATCATCACCAAAAGAAACTATGATGTATTTGGTCTATACATATGCTCCTAACCTCACACATCAGGGGGCATCTATTATCACCAGAAAATGGCTCACTACAAATACAGACAATGGATGAAGAAAAAATTAACACAAGAACAACATAGTTCCAATATTCATGGAAGGATTACAATCAGTTTTGCAAGACAATCATAAAACTATGTAAAAGTGGTTCTGTAAATCTGTGCACATTCAGCCAAAGAAGTGTGCACACATCCATGCAGGATAACACGATGTATGACGCACATAGTGCAAGGAGTGTGTGACTGACACGAGAGATCCACGTGGATGTAGAAACGATGCATTGATGAGTTTGGTTGGGCCTCAACCACTTTTGGGGTGAAGGGGATCTCCCCCATACCCAAAATTGGCCCCAAATTTTTCCTTGGGATCATTGAAAAGGATGGGAGGTACCTCCAAGGGCCTCCCGTTCACATTTGGAACCAGTTAAGAAAAATATTTCCATCCTCCTACAAATAAAGGGCCATTGCATGAAAAAAAGAAGAAGCATTTGAGTACTGTTATGCTTCTCATTTTTAGCTTTGGGAAGCCATCTTCCTCTTATAAATCTTTGGGTATCCATAGCAAGTGTTAGGAATCTCTCCTCTTGAGTGGTCCATCACTCTTTTCTTCACCATTTTCATTTGTTAGCCATTGATAGTAAAAAGAAGACTTTGTACTTGGGGACTTAAAAGCCTTCCCAAGGAGGAAGAGGTGACTCATAAGTTCCCATATTTCTCCAAGGAGTATCAATTTGAAGATCAGTTTACTTGGTATATCTCTCTTGTGTTTTCTTTGTGCATTCATTTCAAGTTATTGTTTTCTTAGTTTATATTTATTTCATTGTTTTTTATTTCTTGTTTCTTTATGTTAGTTGAGACACTAACCAAATAACTCTCTATTGTGCTTTCTGGATAGCCTAACTAGATAGTTAAGGGAGCTCCTTTTTCTCACCCTTGTACCAAAAGGAACCCAACAAATCTGATACCATGTTGAATTTTTTAAGATATGATAATTATTTCCTTATTATTTCAAATACAATTTTATGCCATTGTTATCATAGAATAATTACACACTAAAAATATCAACCAAAATAAACTGCATTGGAAACAATAGAATCATAGAAAGATAACCATGCACAATAGACACAATATTTTATCTTAGGAAACACAACCTTGGGAGAAAACCCAACAAATTTTCTTAAGAATAATTCAAGACAATAAGTACATCACCATTAAATGAATAAAACCTAGCACAATTTCTCCCTAGCATGAGGAAGAACCCTCAATAAATAGCAAACCACCAAAATATAGTGAACCCTCCAAAAATTAGCAAGCCATAGACAATTAGAAACTGGCTACTGCAACTAGCTAATGTGCACTTGATGAGAATAGTTGTGTGATGATGATAATGAAAATGATCAAGTCTCTTATTTATATTAATCGAGTCACCTGTAATTTCCTTGTGGGGTTGACTTCTTATTTTGTCTTCAATATCTTCTTTAATTTCTTTCTGAGGTTTCTTCAATATTTTAATGGGATTTGACTTGTCTTCTTGGAATTTATTCTTTACAATAAAAAAAAATTATGAGCCATTTTAATGTGTCATCTCCTCACATGCACATCTAATTAATATAGGGCTCTAATATTGAGTAGATTCACCAAGAAGCCACTCATCACAAGGGGTATCTTTAGCCTACATCTTCAACATTAGACTAGACTTGTAAACAAGTCAAACCTACCCTACAAAAGGTAGATCACTCCATCCTGGAGCAAGAAATGTGAGAGCATTTTGAGTCTTTATCACTCCTCGTCAAATTAGCATGACTACTAGGAGAAAGACTACACCTGGGCCATTCACCACTAACCAAATCAGCATGGCCCCGTGAGTGAATGTATCATTCTCCCTTGTTCAAATCAACATGAACAATATGGGATAATGTCTACTTTATGTTGCTAACTGGAGAAACATCAACATCTTGGGCCATTCACCACTAACCAAATCAACATGGCCCCATGAGTGAATGTATCATCCTCCCTTGGTCAAATCAGCATGACCAATCTGAGAGAATGTATGCCCGATGTTGAAACATCAACACAAAATTATTTGAGACAAATTGCATTGGAAAGAGTATAGTATGTATTATGTTCTGTGTGATTTTTAGAATCAGATAGAAAATATTGAGTGCATGGCATGCTATACAATTTCACAAATTCAAGAAGGTCTTCCATTTTCATTATATCTTCTATTCAGTGATGAATCAAGAAGTAAAACTTGGAGGAATTTTAGTGAAGATATAAAATAATATTGGGTGCAAGTTTCAGACCTTGATTCATGATAGGTATGGAGTTATACTTTTTGGAATTTATGGTTTGTGACTAATCCAGAAACTAGTCCCAAATAGGTGTTCGAAATAAATTTAAGAAGTGATGTTGGGGTTTATATGTGGACCTCAGTGGACCTAGAATATTTATTTGGACCCAATTTATATGTGTACCCAGTTTTGATGTATCAATGATAGTGATAGTGATAGTGATAGTGACAATCTATATGGACCCAGTTTCTAAGTGAACCCAGTTTGATGATGATGATGTATCAATGATAGTGACAAAGACAATGAAAAAACTTATATTTAGTGACAATGACTTGTGAGAAGATTGATGTCATCATTTGGTGCATATTTGTGTGAGGGATTTGGAGCAGATTAGTTGAGGACCTAGAGATGATATTGGACTAGACCATATTGTGAGAAATTTTTTGAAACAAGGGTGGCAGGGTGGTGCAAGGTAGGATATCGAGTTCTCCTTCAGGTTGGTGCCTGAGAAACAAGGGTGGTTTGGTGTTTCACATTCTTATTGGTGTCTTTAGATAGGAGGTTTATGCTTGCATGGGAGTTGTAGCTTCCTTTGAGTTGGTTCCCCCTTCCAGTTGGTGCTTCCTGTGACTGTAATATTCAAGATATATATATTAAAATCGTTCCATGGTTTTCTCCCATTTGGGTTTCCACATAAAAATATCTTGTGTGTTGTGTTTGATGTTATGCATTGTTGAATGTAATTGTTGATAAGTTAATGTTTACATGTTGTGATTAAAAATAGTAAAAAGTTCTNATTAAAATCGTTCCATGGTTTTCTCCCATTTGGGTTTCCACATAAAAATATCTTGTGTGTTGTGTTTGATGTTATGCATTGTTGAATGTAATTGTTGATAAGTTAATGTTTACATGTTGTGATTAAAAATAGTAAAAAGTTCTCAATATTGTTTCACCCGCCCCTCTCAGTATTGGAGAATATTCCAACAATTGGTATCATGGTAAGATTACCTCAGTAACAGTCTAACCAATTGAAGGTATATCATGGATGGAATTGAAAATGGAATGCTATTGTTTGATGGTTATAACTATTCTTTCTGGAGCAGAAGGATGGGATTATTTTTACAAGCATAGGGATTTGAAATTTGGAACTTAGTTGTTTGAGGATACACTACTCCAAAGAAACCTCTGAAGACTTCAACCAAGAAGGAATTAAAAAGGAATCAAAAAATAACAATGGATGCCATCTTGGATGTATTATTTGATTCATAAAATTCAAAGAGGGACAATGTTCATTGACCAAAGAGATTTGGGAAAAACTACATAATCTCTACTCTACGCAATCTCTTCTTGTAATCATAGATCCAGAGCATGTTGATCAAGATAAAGAAGATGTTGAGATAGAACAGGAAGAAAGAGTGATCTTCATGGAAATGGAAACTCATAAAGGAACCCTTGGAAATGATGAAGAAGATTATGAAAAAGGAAAAGTGGATCTTGAGGAAGAACTAATCAGTGCTTTAAGTGATATAAAAAGGGAAAGGAACAAAAACAAGTCCCATAAGAAAGAATTGATCAAGCTAAAGAGGGTTCTCAAAACCCTAACAAAAATTATGAAGAATTTCAATAGATTATCATAAATCTAAAGGTTCAGTTGGAAGAAGCCAAAGTTATTGAAGAAACACTAAAAAATCAGTTGGAAGAAAAGAAGAAAATAAACAAGTGTTTGGAAGCTGAAATAGTATTACAGAGAAAATAACTTGAAAAGGAAGAAGAAGAAGTTGCTCGCTTAAAAATCAAGGTAAATGAAATATAAAAGAGAGAAGATATTTTGACCAGACATCTTAAGTAAATATATGAAGAATTAAACAATCTTGAAGCTTAATTTAGTCGATAAGAAAGAATATTTGAAGAAGAAATCATCTCCTCGAAAACCCAACTTGAAGAAGAAAAGAGAAAGGAAGAAGTAACAAAGATCCATTTGATGAATAAAGAAAAATATAGTGAGAATCTTGAAGAAGAAGTCATCTCGTTGAGGGTTGAATTTGACAACCTCAACAAGAAATTGAAGATCTCTCAAGTACCGGAAGGCATTCTCAGTTGTCAAAGGTCATCATTCAATAAAGCAGGTTTTGGATACATTGGTGAGGCCTCATGAAAATAAGATTCAAATTCTAATCCCAACAAGAGCATTGAAGAGAGAGTAAGCTCCACACCTCCAGTAAAGAAATTTGAAGAGAAGTGTTCCAGGTCTCCGAAAAATAAAAATGAAGAGAAGGATAAGAATTATTCATACATTCTCAAAGGAAGGGATCATGATAAAAAAGAGTCAAAGAGGAATGCACACAAAATACATGTATCTCCAAGAATACTTTCTACCTCCAAGCATAAAAAAATCTTCAATCATTGTGAAGGAAACAACAGAAGAAAATATCGTGATAAACTAAGGCATGAATTCAAAAGGACTGCATCACAAAGAGGATCACTTGCTTCCAAGTATCAAAGTTTATTTCTTGGTTATGGTTTTACTTGTAATAAATTTGGAAATAAAGTTGTAGATTGCAGAGTATATGCAATAAATGCTCAAGAAAGACATGTTTATGTGCCCCCCTACAATATTGAATGTTAAAAATTCCACAACTATAGACATATAGCTAGTGATTGTAGAAGCATGATGGAGTCTTCCTTGAGGGAAAAAATCGATATCAGATACAAGAAGGTTTGGATAAGAAATAAAAACAAAAAGAATAGGTGAATGAAGAAATCCTAGATATCACACTAACATGAATTACCAAGTTGTGAAATCATGACAAATCTACATGAAAAGAGGACTATGTCAAGATTCAAAATGATGATACTGCAATAGAGAAGGTTTATGTATTTTTCTAATAAATATGGCTTGGAGACTCCCAGTAATGTGAATATTGAAGAGGGGGAATCTAAGAAACAACTATTACATGTTGGAGAACTATTGTTTGGGAAGTCTGAAGTGTTTGCACATTTTGGGAAGGAAAATTCAGAATGTCATGATGGAAGATGAGTATAATGTCTCATGAGTGATTGGTTGACTAAGGAGAAATTTTTGAAACAAATCTCCACGTAGGTATGAAGGGGTCAACTGGAAGTTACGAGGAATATCATTGACACACTTTTGAGGAAGACATTCATGATTTTATATAGGATTCCAAGAATGTATTCAAGAAGGGATATATTCATTATAGATTCGAGAATGTGTACTTGTTGCAGACTTGTAGAGTTTGGTTTGAAGATAGAGAAGATGATGCAGGCGTGAGTAACCTCTGACACCCGCTTACAGGATCGTTCTCATTTATTCATGAGCCGAAGCGACTCTTTCGATTCCTTCATGGAATCTCTACTAAAAACCCGATCCACAGGTCCTTCTGATTTCCCTGTCACGGCCTCTGCACACGCCTATGACATTTCCCCGACTCAATATCGGGTTTCAGGGTTTCTTGTTCTTCGATGCCAAGAACCTCTATCCCCACGATCTCCCAATTGTTGATTTGCCGATAAGCACCTCTTTTGGCCTTAGCCCATCCTGGCTATGCCCTGGTCCATGCGATCGCTTTCCATAAGACCGCAGCCTTATATTCCTATCGGGATTTCAAGCATCGCAATGCCGAAATGCAAAAACACTTTGTCCTCGGAATCCTCGATATTCCGATCCCCGATTCTCCGACTTGACGTCAGCTAGTCCCCACAACAACGGAGCTTTCTCCTTATCGGGATTTCATAGTTCACAATTCTGAAATGCCCAAACTTCTTGTCATCAGGATTTCCGATATCTGGATGCCTGATATGCTGATCCTCCGATCACGCTCGCAGCCTTGACCTTTCAATGGTCCTTTACCCCATCGAAATTTCGGACTTCGCAAAACCAAAATGCACGAACTCTTTTCTCTCGAGACTTCTGATATGTCGATGTTCGATATGCCGATAGACGATTCTCTTTCGGGAAATCTCCCGAATACTCTGATCTCTTCCACGCGTCCTCCTATGATGGACGGTCCTGATCGCCTCTCGTGATTTCGCGACTTCTAATGTCTCAGACGCCTCGTCTTCAGGACTCGTGAAATGTCGAACTCCAATGCACCAAAATACTGATGGGCGCTCGATCTCTGTCACGTGCCTCCACAAACGGACGACTCAGATCTTTCCCTAGACTT
Organism: Picea sitchensis; assembly: GCA_010110895.2. NCBI lineage: Eukaryota > Viridiplantae > Streptophyta > Pinopsida > Pinales > Pinaceae > Picea > Picea sitchensis. Next base: position 43,007 of record SNQJ01S0000434.1, read on the forward strand.
TTTAACATGAAAGTTCCCGATCTCGTGTCTTCGAGACTCCTGATATGCCGATGACCGATATCCCGATACCTGTCGGTACTTTTGCCTCCACGAATCCCAGGGCCCGGATCTTCAAAATGGATGATCACATGACACGCGACCTTCCTCAAATCAACGACTGTGATTCTTTCGCTGTTTCGGGACTTGTTAAGCCTTGATCTTTCGACCTCGAGAACTCCGATATCCTGAGTGTCGATATCCCGATGCCTGTCGGGAATTTTTTCCTCTCCCTACGAGGGCTTAAACCTCATGCAATTTTTGTCGATCCAGCGACTGATGGTTATCTGAGAGAGATCCGATGGCTCACGGTCTCCTCTCCTCTGTGTGCTCCTCCTATAGCCTGGACGTGAAATCCAATGACTGTTGTGCTCCCTCCTGATCTTGCGCACTGTCTTCCTGCACTTGGAAAAATCCCAAGTTCTCAAAGGCCTCAACCTTTGTCTTCGTCTCCGCGAACTCCACGACTATGAGCTTCGCCGCACGCTCTGAAAACGCTAACTCCTCCTGAGTTTTCCTTCGAATCCTTGAAGATTTGACCTCTACACTCCTGTAGAGTCTTCGCACCCTGAAGTACTATCTCTTATGAGCTTTCCCAAGTACTCAAACCCCAAGAAAACTCGGTTCTTCTTCCTTTCTCCTATATATGGGGAATTCAGAGGCCTTCCTGGCACTCTGTCTACTCAAGAAACCTCTTGCTGAGTCTGTCAGGGTGTTCAGCAACCCTGTGAAGATCCCTTAGGGGATTCTTCCTCTGAATTCCAGAACTCAAAAGAGTTATCTTTTCCTCTGTGCCTATCTGCACACCTACTCAATGCCCACCTAGTAGAGTATCTTTTCCCAGAACATTCAGCAGTTCTGTCCTCTTATGCACCTATGCACCCGCTCATGCCCACTTGGCAGAGCTCTCAGAATCCTCAGTGATTATGTCTCCCTCTGTCTGAACTCACAACAAATTTCTTCCTCTTATGCACTGTTGTGCATGTGATCAATGCCCACATGGCAGAGCTTCACAAAACTCCTCAGAGATTCTGTCTGCAACTGTGTCTCTCCTACACAGCCTTTCCTCCAAGGTATTTATCAACCTTGAGGTCTTCACTGAGTTGTTGATTCCAGTTCTTGTGCTGCAACACGTCTTTGTCTGAACCCGCAGAATTCAGAAGTGCTTCAGTGCACTGGTATTCAGAGACTGCAGTACTCTGTCACACCCTCCTGGCATGAAACCTCAAAGACCTTCACCTAAAATCCAACCAAATCCTGCAAATGCACAACTACAACACACATCTACAACATACATAAAGAACACTCACATACATCCACATAACACAGAAATACATGCAGGAAAAACTGCTTCTGTTTATATTAAAATGGCAAATGCCTATATTTACAAGGTGTTGTTGAGAACGGCCTATAACAAGGTATCGACTCTTCTCTTCTACACTCTACTCGCAGATTTTCACACAACTTCTTCTATTCTTAACTTACACAAAATGAGATACAAAATCTCTTTTACCTGAGGGGGCTCTTCGAGCGCTTCCCTCCAATCTACCTACCCTATTCAATTGCATTGAATAGATGTCTAGTCTATCATATGGATCTAGATCTCAACCATACAACATTAAAATCTGATCTACCTAACACCTGCACAAAGGCACGGCTCTACAGATCACCATCTTAGACATTTAATTACATTCAATTCAGATTTAAATGAGGCTACGCCTCTCTTTAACGCATGACTTGAATTCACTGGCATGGTTGGCTGGCTAGCTGGCTGACGTGGAGTGATGCTCCTGCATCATACTCCTCAGCTACAAAATTCTTGAGCTCCTGATCATGAGCTTCCCATCTCAACTGTTGGAAATCCTCCTGGATCCAAAACAAATATCTGGAGTTGTTCATCTACTCCATTCTGCTACTGCTTCTGCGCTGCTGCTGCTATTGCTTCTTATTCCTTGCTCAGCCTCTCCTCGCTGGCATTTTCTGCTAACCGAATCATTAGCGTTCTGATCTCCTCGATCACTGCATCCAGCTGCTCCAATGGATGGCTCTGCTCATGCAGTCTCCTCGGCTGCAAAAATTTTCCGCAATCGGGTAGATCATCATGATCTCCCATGCTTTCTTCTTAATCTTCATATGTGGCCTCAAGTTGCCACACTGTTGCAGAATTCATCTTTACAGTCTCTTCCTGACTGACCTTCTGTTCAGTCATCTTCTCTGACAGATCAACTTCTGTCAGTTCTCTTGCTAGCTCTGGATTGTTCAGCCAATCCTGCAATATCTCCAGCTCCATCTCCCATGGAGTGATAAATCTGTCTGCTCGCTCTTTGGCTTCCTTTGATTCTAGCTTCAGTGCCACAGCTTCCTCAGCTTTCTGGCTGAAAGCGTTGATACACTCCTCAAAATTCTCATCTTCTTCATCTTCTTGGGCAGCTTCCAAAGTCTTCTCCAATCCCTCTTCTTCCCTGACAATCTCAGCCGACTATTCTTCTGTTGTTGCTACACCTGCAACACAGATTTCTGCCTCCTCCTGGGAAAGTGGTAGGAATACTCCAATTCCCCAAATCATCAGAATATTATCTTGATCTTCCTTCTCGGTTAGATGCACATGCTGATCTAATTTCATTTCTGAGATCACCTTCTCTGTCAGCTTCTCAGGCTAATTCTGACTCACTTGCTCATCCCTGCCCACCTGACAATATGGGATGCTTCTGCTACTCTCTTGGCAGACTTTGAGATCCCGCAGCGACCTCATTTCATTGCCCAGCTGGCAATGTGAAATTCCATGGCTGTCCTCATGACAGTCTGTGAGATCCCGCAGCGATCTCATCTCGTTGCCCACCTAGAAATTTGGAATTTCTTCTCTTCCCTCCTGGAAGTTCTTGAGATCTCCAGCTAATCCCATTTCACTGAGACTTCTCCCAGTTTCTGGTTCACATACCTGAACCATCTTCTTATCCTGCCGCATCCGCAGTTTGATATTTTCTATGTCCGCCTTTAATTCAGCGAGCTCTCTATCCATCTCTGCAAGCTTTTCTACCTTACTCTTCTTCCCAACATGCCTATGGTCTTCAGTGACCATGGTGTTGTCTTTGTATTCTTTCCTAGAAAACCTGCTGCTGTCACTCTGCACCAAGAGTGTTACCAGATTCATCCTATAGTCTCCCTGACTGCTTTCTTGATTGCTTCCTACCTGCAAACAATCGCCACAGAGTCTCCAACGCTCTGTCTTCTCCCTTTACCTCCTCTCTTTGCTTGAAATATACAAACAAAGTTCTAGCTCTGATACCACTTGACGTAGGCACGAGTAACCTCTGACACCCGCTTACATGA
>SNQJ01S0000434.1:47725-81893 GCA_010110895.2 Picea sitchensis
TGAAAATGATCAAGTCTCTTATTTATATTAATCGAGTCACCTGTAATTTCCTTGTGGGGTTGACTTCTTATTTTGTCTTCAATATCTTCTTTAATTTCTTTCTGAGGTTTCTTCAATATTTTAATGGGATTTGACTTGTCTTCTTGGAATTTATTCTTTACAATAAAAAAAAATTATGAGCCATTTTAATGTGTCATCTCCTCACATGCACATCTAATTAATATAGGGCTCTAATATTGAGTAGATTCACCAAGAAGCCACTCATCACAAGGGGTATCTTTAGCCTACATCTTCAACATTAGACTAGACTTGTAAACAAGTCAAACCTACCCTACAAAAGGTAGATCACTCCATCCTGGAGCAAGAAATGTGAGAGCATTTTGAGTCTTTATCACTCCTCGTCAAATTAGCATGACTACTAGGAGAAAGACTACACCTGGGCCATTCACCACTAACCAAATCAGCATGGCCCCGTGAGTGAATGTATCATTCTCCCTTGTTCAAATCAACATGAACAATATGGGATAATGTCTACTTTATGTTGCTAACTGGAGAAACATCAACATCTTGGGCCATTCACCACTAACCAAATCAACATGGCCCCATGAGTGAATGTATCATCCTCCCTTGGTCAAATCAGCATGACCAATCTGAGAGAATGTATGCCCGATGTTGAAACATCAACACAAAATTATTTGAGACAAATTGCATTGGAAAGAGTATAGTATGTATTATGTTCTGTGTGATTTTTAGAATCAGATAGAAAATATTGAGTGCATGGCATGCTATACAATTTCACAAATTCAAGAAGGTCTTCCATTTTCATTATATCTTCTATTCAGTGATGAATCAAGAAGTAAAACTTGGAGGAATTTTAGTGAAGATATAAAATAATATTGGGTGCAAGTTTCAGACCTTGATTCATGATAGGTATGGAGTTATACTTTTTGGAATTTATGGTTTGTGACTAATCCAGAAACTAGTCCCAAATAGGTGTTCGAAATAAATTTAAGAAGTGATGTTGGGGTTTATATGTGGACCTCAGTGGACCTAGAATATTTATTTGGACCCAATTTATATGTGTACCCAGTTTTGATGTATCAATGATAGTGATAGTGATAGTGATAGTGACAATCTATATGGACCCAGTTTCTAAGTGAACCCAGTTTGATGATGATGATGTATCAATGATAGTGACAAAGACAATGAAAAAACTTATATTTAGTGACAATGACTTGTGAGAAGATTGATGTCATCATTTGGTGCATATTTGTGTGAGGGATTTGGAGCAGATTAGTTGAGGACCTAGAGATGATATTGGACTAGACCATATTGTGAGAAATTTTTTGAAACAAGGGTGGCAGGGTGGTGCAAGGTAGGATATCGAGTTCTCCTTCAGGTTGGTGCCTGAGAAACAAGGGTGGTTTGGTGTTTCACATTCTTATTGGTGTCTTTAGATAGGAGGTTTATGCTTGCATGGGAGTTGTAGCTTCCTTTGAGTTGGTTCCCCCTTCCAGTTGGTGCTTCCTGTGACTGTAATATTCAAGATATATATATTAAAATCGTTCCATGGTTTTCTCCCATTTGGGTTTCCACATAAAAATATCTTGTGTGTTGTGTTTGATGTTATGCATTGTTGAATGTAATTGTTGATAAGTTAATGTTTACATGTTGTGATTAAAAATAGTAAAAAGTTCTGAATATTGTTTCACCCACCCCTCTCAGTATTGGAGAATATTCCAACAATTGGTATCATGTTGAGATTGCCTCAGTAACAGTCTAACCAATTGAAGGTATATCATGGATGGAACTGAAAATTGAATGCTATTGTTTGATGGTTATAACTATGATTTATGGAGCAGAAGGATGGGATTATTTTTACAAGCATAGGGATTTGAAATTTGGAACTTAGTTGTTTGAGGATACACTACTTCAAAGAAAACTCTAAATACTTCAACCAAGAAGGAATTAAAAAGGAATCAAAAAATAACAATGGATGCCATCTTGGATGGATTATTTGATTCATAAAATTCAAAGAGGGACAATGTTCATTGACCAAAGAGATTTGGGAAAAACTACATAATCTCTACTCTACGCAATCTCTTCTTGTAATCATAGATCCAGAGCATGTTGATCAAGATAAAGAAGATGTGAGATAGAACAAGAAGAAAGAGTGATCTTCATGGAAATGGAAACTCATAAAGGAACCCTTGGAAATGATGAAGAAGATTATGAAAAAGGAAAAGTGGATCTTAAGGAAGAACTAATCGGTGCTTTAAGTGATCTAAAAAGGGAAAGGAACAAAAACAAGTCCCGTAAGAAAGAATTGATCAATCTAAAGAGGGTTCTCAAAACCCTAACAAAAATTATGAAGAAGTTCAGTAGATTATCATAAATCTAAAGGTTCAGTTGGAAGAAGCCAAAGTGATTAAAGAAACGCTAAAAAATTAGTTGGAAGAAAAGAAGAAAATAAACAAGTGTTTGGAAGCTGAAATAGTATTACAGAGAAAATAACTTGAAAAGGAAGAAGAAGAAGTTTCTCGCTTAAAAATCAAGGTAAATGAAATAGAAAAGAGAGAAGATATTTTGACCAGACATCTTAAGTAAATATCTGAAGAATTAAACAATCTTGAAGCTTAATTTAGTCGATAAGAAAGAATATTTGAAGAAGAAATCATCTCCTCGAAAACCAACTTGAAGAAAAAAAGAGAAAGGAAGAAGTAATGAAGATCCATTTGATGAATAAAGAAAAATATAGTGAGAATCTTGAAGAAGAAGTCATCTCGTTGAGGTTTGAATTTGACAACCTCAACAAGAAATTGAAGATCTCTCAAGTACTGGAAGGCATTCTCAGTTGTCAAAGGTCGTCATTCAATAAAGCAAGTTTTGGATACATTGGTGAGGCCTCATGAAAATAAGATGCAAATTCTAATCCCAACAAGAGCATTGAAGAGAGGGTAAGCTCCACACCTCCAGTAAAGAAATTTGAAGAGAAGTGTTCCAGGTCTCCGAAAAATAAGAATGAAGAGAAGGATAAGAATTATTCATACATTCTCAAAGGAAGGGATCATAATCAACAAGAGTCAAAGAGGAATGCACACAAAATACATGTATCTCCAAGAATACTTTCTACCTCCAAGCATAAAAAAAGCTTCAATCATTGTGAAGGAAACAACAGAAGAAAATATCGTGATAAACTAAGGCATGAATTCAAAAGGACTGCATCACAAAGAGGATCACTTGCTTCCAAGTATCAAAGTTTATTTCTTGGTTATGGTTTTACTTCTAATAAATTTGGAAATAAATTTGTAGATTGTAGAGTATATGCAATAAATGCTCAAGAAAGACATGTTTATGTGGCCCCCTACAATATTGAATGTTAAAAATTCCACAACTATAGACATATAGCTAGTGATTGTAGAAGCATGATGGAGTCTTCCTTGAGGGAAAAAATCGATATCAGATACAAGAAGGTTTGGATAAGAAATAATAACAAAAAGAACAGGTGAATGAAGAAATCCTAGAGATCACACTAACATGAATTACAAAGTTGTGAAATCATGATGAATCTACATGAAACGAGGACTATGTCAAGATTCAAAATGATGATACTACAATAGAGAAGGTTTATGTATTTTTCTAATAAATATATCTTCGAGACTCCCAGTAATGTGAATATTGAAGAGGGGGAGTCTAAGAAACAACTATTACAGATTGTAGAACTATTTTTTGGGAAGTCTGAAGTGTTTGCACATTTTGGGAAGGAAAATTTAGAATTTCATGATGGAAGATGAGTATAATGTCTCATGAGTGATTGGTTGACTAAGGAGAAATTTTTGAAACAAATCTCCATGTAGGTATGAAGGGGTTAGCTGGAAGTTACGAGGAATATCATTGACACACTTTTGAGGAAGATATTCATGATTTTTATAGAGGATTCCAAGAATGTATTCAAGAAGGGATATATTCATTATAGATTCGAGAATGTGTACTTGTTGCAGACTTGTAGAGTTTGGTTTGAAGATAGAGAAGACTAGTTGACATATTTGATTCAACTTGAGAAGCAGGAATATGTGGTGACCAATTGCAGTAGATTTGGAGAATTATTTAGAATATTAAAGTGGCAGATTAGTTGGCATTGTGTACAGTTGAGTAACAGAGTCATGGAAGGTTTTGTGACACTTGGATAAAGATGAATTCATGAGTTATTTGGTAGGTTTAGAAGACAATACTTGACATGAATCAGAGAAGATACATGACAATGGATGAAAGCATGAGATCAAGAGGAATTTCAGAAAGACTAGTTGTCACTGTCATCAATAGGAATGTTTAGTAAAAAATATGACTCATAAAATAAGCACATTGATATGTGGAACCAACTAGTCATGGGAAGGAAAGTTGTGAGAGGCATAGAAAAACAAGGGGATATAAATCGTCAAGAGGAGATTGTTTAATGGTGTTTTAATTGATGTAAAATTAAATCATTGGTGATTATGTTATTGATTTCAAAGCAGTGAAGAAGACAAGACATGAAGAACACATCCTCCTTAGAAGCAATGTAGAAGAGATGACTAATCAACTGAAGATCAGTGAAGACATGGCAAGCCATGAAGACTTGAAGTTAAGTGATGAAGGAACCTTGACACACGTGATTTTAATATATTTCAGTGCATTAAAATAACATGAAGTACCAATGGACAAGAATATCTATAAGAGAGGAAAGGAAGCATATCCAATAATCCCCACATTGATCCACATGACATTTTGCAAAGAAGACAGGGGGATAAAAATTGTTAGGGGAAGTTAACATTTTCCATTGATGTCAAATGTGGAGAGAAATATAAAAATCATGAATATAGGGGGAGAAATGGTCACATGGGGAGTATGAGTGTTTCCATCAATGCCAAAGGGGGAGATTGTTGGAAACTTGGTTGTCATTGATGCCAATCCTAGAAGAAGCCCTCAAAGAGGTCTAGAAGTTCCTAGAAGTGATGGGTTTATTTGAAGGAGTCTCAAAGTGGTCCCCTTATGGCATAGCTCTAAGCATGGCCCTCACAGGAAGATTATTTGAATAATTCTGCAAGAATCTCTAGTTTTTAAGAAAATAAGTTACAATGTATGGTCAAGAAGCCATAAAAATATGGCAAGAATCCCCAGATGTGTGTTCATGAATCCCTAAGTTGATTGAATAAAACAAGTATGAAATACATTGAAAATTCATGAAAAACCTCCATGGATTGATATTCCTTGTCAAGCCATTTCCAATGGTAGGTGGCACACCATGTGCTTACTCACGGTTGAAGAGATATGCCTTCTTAAAGATGAACATGTAAGCTATGGCCAAGAATCCCTAAAGAAGCCCCAAAGGTGTGGTAAAAAAACCTCAGAAGTAAAGGAATGAAGTCCCCAAATTAATCCCTAATTTTACAATGAAATAAATATGAAAAGGACAAGTCGTCCTTACAAGATAAATTAAAATAAAAATGTCCCCTAAAAAGTGTTGCAAATAAGAAATTATAGGTCAGACCTAAATTTAAGTAAAGGAAGCGCTTGGAAGGGTATAAATACACATTAATAACATCTCATTTTCATAATTCAATCTTATGATTTTCTAGTACAAGCTTGGAAAGGAATTTCAGAGGGAAGATCAAGTGAAGAAGGGAAAAATTCCAAGGGATGATTAATTCTTGTGATGATGTGTTCTAAGGTATGTTCTTTAAATCGCATCTTGGAATTTTCACTATAACCTATTTTATCGAATGATTAAGATAAAAAATATGGGAGGATGTTGAGAAGAGATATCAAGGTACATTTTTTACGAATTTCAACTTCTGGGTTGTTTTACTTTTTGAGATACACTCTGTGAAATATAGGGTTTTTTACTAGTCTTGTAACTAGTCTTAAACAAGTGTTCCAGGTAAAACAATCACAACTTATTCATAGAGGATCAAAATTATTTGCGACCATTTTCATTGGAAAAAGTACAATCCTTATTATTTTAAATGTGAGTTTCAGAATTAGATATCAAATATTAAGCATATGGCATGTTGTACAAGTTCACTCTCCAGAATTGTACAAAATGAGGAAGGTCGACCTTTTTCATTATATCTCTTTCTCAGTGAGGAATCAAGGAGAAAAAATTGGAGGAATTTTAGTGAAGATATAAAATAATATTGGTTACAAGTTTCATACCTTGATTCATTATAGGTATGGATTTATACTTGTTGGAAGTTATGGTTTGTGACTAATCCAGAAAATAGTCACAAACATGTGCTCGAATTAAATTTAAGAAGTGATGTTGGGGTTTGTATGTGGAGCCAAGTGGACCTAGGATATTTATGCGGACCCAGTTTTGATGTATCAATGATAGTGACAGAAACAATGATAGTGACAGTGACAATATATATGGACCCAATTTCTATGTGGACCTAGTTTTATGATGATGATGTATCAATGATAGTGACAGAGAAAGTGATAGAACTTATCTTCAGTGACAGTGACTTGTGAGAATATTGATGTAAGAATTTGGTGTAGATTTGTATGAAGGATTTGGAGAAAATTAATTGAGGACCTAGAGATGACATTGGACCAGACCATATTGTGAGAACAATTTTGAAACAAGGGTGGCAAGATGGTGCAAGGCAAGAGATCGAGGTATACTTCAAATTGGTGCCTGAGAAACAAGGGTGGTTGGGTGGTGCATGTGAATATTGGTGTCTTCATATAGCAGGTTGATGCTTGTAGGGAGTTTCATCTTATTTTGGGTTGGTTCTTATAAAATTAGGTAGTTGGTGCCTCCTTCTAGTTGGTGTTGGTAAATCAAGGAGTTGGAGCTTCCTTCAGGTTGGTGCTTGTAAATTAGGGGGTTGGTGCCTCCTTCCAGTTGGCACTAGTAAATCCTGGAAGTTGGTTCTTCCCGTGAATGTAATATTCAAGATATATATATTAAAATTGTTTTGTGGTTTTCTCCTGTTTGGATTTGCACGTAAAAATATCTTGTGTATTGTGTTTTATGATATGCATTGTTGAATGACATTGTTTATAAGTTAATGTTTACAGGTTGTGATTAAAAATGGTAAAAAGTGATCAATACTAATTCACCATGTCCCCTCTCAGTATTGGTGAATATTCCAACATGATTTTTTGGATAACCAAGGTGACACAAAGGACACAATTAGAATTCATTTATAAATTAATTGAAAAGTGAACAAAAGAAACAAACAACATAGATATCTTGAAATAGAACAAAAAATAACAAACATTCCATATACATCTCTACATACCTATGGTCATTCAAGTATCCCATAATTATCACTTCTAATAATAATGGACTCCATTAAATTCTAATCCTTAGAGTAAGGCAAGAAGTATTGGACCTTTGATGAGTTCTCCCTTGGCATTGTTTATAGATGGAGGTTTTTACCAAAAACTAATTTTGTAAAATGGTATAGAACTTCACTTGGTCTATAATATTGAAATACATAACCATATTTCCTTTGTGTTCTTTCATCCCATGTTATATATTCTACTTTAAAAATCATCAACTCAATCAGAAATTGAATGCCTTCAGAATCTATTATTGAGAGCACGAGGGTTTGTTTTACCTCTAAGCAATGTTCTAGCCAATATTAGTGCCCCATTCATTACCTTTTGGGGAAACCACTGTGTATATGTTCCCTACAATTTTTTTTTTCCAACACATGAGTCCACTAAATGAACAAAGAGTACAAAATTCATGCTAGTTATTCAAAATTGTAGAATATCCATTGAACCTAGTTGTATGAGATCTGAGATATGACCATAATCTACTGAAATACTTGATTGGTCCTCCTCCAAATGGGATGATTCCGTAGTTATAATTTGACCAATGGAGAGTGATACATGATCCCATCTATCAACCCAGTCTATGGATTCACAATCATCCCATTCATTACTACTACATGGACTACAAAAGCATGAGAGTTGTTTTGTCCATATTTAAACTATTGTATTGTTTGATGTTCAAACTAAATGAAATCCATGAGTTCCATAGATTGTTTTTCATTCGTATGATTGTGATCAATATACATTGACCACCTCCATATATATATATGTACATTTCCATTCTTGGTTAATTGGTATTCTCTCCTTCTTGTTCCCTCTGCCATTACTAAAGAACAACATTCATCAATGGATTTTACATATTGAATGAGGGAAATTTTGGACAGTTGGTTTGGACCGATGGTTGTCATTGATTTCAACAGTTGGATATTGATGTCAACCCTTGGAGAAGTATGGAAGACCTAGACATGTGGTTGAGATTGATGGTGAGTTAGTTGTCATTGATGAGTGGTTGATGTTTGGAAGCCCTAAAGATGTGGTTGAGATTGATGGTAAGTTAGTTTTCATTGATGAGTGATTGATGTTAGCAGATGTGATGGGTGTATTTGGATAAGTATTCAAAGTGGTCCCCTTATGTCCTAACTCTAAGCATGGCCCTCATGGGAAGACACTTTGAATAAGTATAAAACTAAACCCTAATTATGGTTAAGGATATTGTAGTTGATCATGGAATTAGGTCATGAAATATGAAGTAAATATGAATTCCTCATCATGTTGTTTACGGTCATAGGTGGTATGCCACGTGGTTCCTCACGGTTGATGAGTTATGAGATCATGAATTTGGAATCCACAAAGATGGGTTAAGAATCTCCTAATTGGTTGCAAGTCATTAATGAAAGGGTAAAGTGGTTGTAAACAAGAAGTTACAAGTCGACCCTAAAGTTAAGTAAATAAGTCACTTGGAAAAGTATAAATACACATCAAGACCCTCTCATTTGTACACAGAAGGTTGAGGCATATACTTGGTATATAATCTTGGTTTTTTGGTACTTTGTTGAGGCACTTAATTGGTGATATCTTATGGTACATGGTGTATGGAATGATTGGGACATATCATGAGTAATATGGTATATGATTGAGGCACATGGTTTGAGGAGCATCTTGGATATTGGACACATTGTTTGAGAAACATTTTTGGTATATGTATGAGGTAGTCCTTGGTGAAATTGATGTGTGGTGAGATACACAGTTGATGCATGATATGGTGTTGGCACATGGTATGGCACAAGTTTTGGTTGATGCATGACTTGGTATAGGTTTGATACATGGTATGGTACACCTTTTGGTGCATGGTTGATACATGGTTTGATAAAGGTGTTGGTGCATGCTTGCTGTATGGTTTGGTATAGGTGTTGATTGATGCAGGAGAACCGCTCCACCTCAACAATGTGCCAAAAAGACAACACATCTGTGCACTTGGAGGGAATGAATTCCAATGGAAGAGAGGCGCCATCCCTCTCATTTTGAACCTGATTAAATTTTAATGTAATTTAATGAAATTAAGTCTCAAGGCTCAAGGAAATTCGAACCACTTCCTTTGTATAGGTGAGTTATTGTAATTTGTAGTGTCACCTTTAATGGTTGACAGTAGGTAGGATCTATATTTGATTCATACGATATGGCCATTAAATGTAATTTAATGTGAGTATGTGGAGGAAGGCACGAGAAGCCCCTCCTTTGTAAAAAGATATTTTGTATCAAAAATTAAATAGTGCATTGAGAGTTAGAGAGTTAGCTACTAAGGAGAGAATAGCAGATAGGAGAGGAGAGAAAGAGATGAAGAATCTGTTGTAGTCCATCCTTTGTAAACATTTGTACAAAACCATTCACATTAATACAAAGAGTAGTTTTTCCTGTTCATGAGGTTTTCATGTGTTTTATGTGAATTTTTGTTTCTGGATATTTTATGTATTTTTATGAATTCCATAAATGCATATATGTTTCCCTTTGCAGGAATTAGATAGATTTATGTATCTCTATAGTTTTCTGAGTGTTTTGGGATCTTAGGCTTATGAAATGAGTGCACACCAGAGTAATTTAAATACTCTGTGAAGGAAGTGCAAGAAGTGCACATGAAATCTGTTTCGAGTTCAGAGAAGAGCGTGTCAGGTGGGCACAATAGAAACATTCTTAAGCTCAGAAGGAATACTGCAAGGGAAAACATACCAGAGTTATTGAACACTATGAGGAATAAGGCTCGACACGGAGAGCATTGAGTGAGCACAAGGAGGAGAGTTCTGTGAGAATGTTTCCAATAAGGCACACCAGAAGGTTAAGAATCAGAGGAGAGTCGAGTGAAAGTATGCATAGAGAGTGCAAGGAGTGTGAAAGTGAATTCTTAGAATTCAGGCTTGAAGGGGTTATGTTGTGCAAGGAATGCACAAAGCCAAAACATTGTTGAAGTGTTGGTAAAATATCTGGAGGAAAGTATCATAGAAGAAACAGGAGGGTGCAAGAACTTATCAAACGAGCAAAGGGCATAGACCCTTAAAAGTTTGAGTGAATTCAAGCTCAAGAGAAAAATAATTTCACTTTCCAGGAGGGCATAAGATTTTGTTGAAGAAGAGAAAGGGCCAAGTCCCTTTGAAAATTTTGAAAGAGTCGAAATCTCAAGAGGAATAGCGCAAGGCATGCATAGGTGAACTTGTTTTAATGTTAAAAATATTAGGAGGTGCAGAATAGGCGGAGGCTGAGAAGTCACCTCGCAGAGAAAGGTTCAAAGGAAAAGCCTTTGAAATTTATAAAAGAATCCTTCATAGGAAGGAAAATGTAGCAACAACCGAGGAGGAGGAACTAGAAGAGTCATTGGATCGACTGCGGGAGAAGATATGGATTGTTGGATCAAATTCTAGATAGAATGAGGAGAGCTCATGGAGGAGGACATATCCCAACTGTTTGATCTAGGTGTAAGGATCGACAACCGTCTGATCTAGGTAAGTTGCACAAGGTTTAACCTTGTAGGTCCTTTGGACTTTGTAAGTTCAGATTTTTATCATATTTATGCGCAGAGGAGTGGATCTAGACCGTACATTTGTGGGGACATGTGACAACATATTATAGGAAGTCCAAAGTTCATCTATCAGACGAATTTGGAGCGTAAGCATAGAGGAGTGCAAGTTTCCTGAAGCTCTAAAGGCCAGAGAAAATCTTGGTCATTGGTGTCCGGAGCACGTGGTAGCAGATCTGAAATTCATTAGTTTGGGGTTCAAAGGAAGTAGGGTGCAGAGTTGTGAGGACTCTCAAAGGCTAGATTCTATCCCAGCCATCCATTGGAGGAGGACACGTGGTGACAGATCTTGTATACCATAGGTATAACACTTTGAAGGTTTGAATGTTTTAGCATACTAGAACTCCTGAAGGTCGAAGTCTTGTAGAAGATCCTAGCCATTGACTTGCTGAGGGTTGCATTCCATTTATCTATTGTCCTTTGGAGGTTCTCTAGTTCAACACTCCGAGGGATTGGAGGTGTTGTGTGGTAAAAATCTTTGAAGCCCGGAGCACAGAGTAGATCTCAACTGTCTATTGAGGAGGACATGTGGTGGGTGATTGGACCCTACTGTAATTTGGTGTTCAGAGGATATGAAGAGTTTAAGTGTGAAGATGCTCAAAATCCTAAAGTCTGAACAATATATTGACTGTCCATCTACCAGGACATGGGAGCCGTTGATTTCGATCCTTCATGAGTACGTCAATCTGGTGCTCTGGAGGATAGAGAGTGTGGGCAGTCCAGAACTCCCGAAGCCCAGAGTTCCAAATTATATCTCCACCGTTTGTCACTAGAGAATGGAGATATGTTGATTTCAGGCCCTATGGACGTTCGTCAGTTCACGATTATGAGGTCTTGGAGTGGGAAGACTTGTCGAAGCCAAAATTTTGAAGGCTGTGTGGATATAGATTTTAAGGTTTTTCAGGGACCGTTGATCCTCACCTTAGTTCATCCATCTGTGAGTTCGCTTGTTCATAGGAGAAGAAGTATTGTGGTGTTGAAGATCCCAGAGCTTGGAGCTCTAGAGTCCCGACTTAGCAACTATTGGTTTGCACCTGGTCATATCCCAGGGTCATATGTGATTCCTGCTAGGAATAAAGGGCTAGTTCCCATGGGTTTTTGTTTGACCTTCCCCATAGGAGATTTAAGGACCTGTTTTTGATATTGGGGGCTCTGCAGGAGCCCGAGAGATGATCCAGCTTTAAAACTAGTATTAGAGTTGATTTTTGTCTGTAGATAGTAGGAAAAGGAGGAGAAGACATAGTGATGATTCTCTGTGAGGATTGTTTGCAAGTGTGAAACAGACAATAGACAACCATGTGGGATGGAAGAAAATAAACAGTTGGGTTCTTGAAGTAGAGGAAATCTAGTGGTGCTCTCAACTACAGATTAGGAAAAGAAAACTTTCCAGGAGGGCAGGCAAAAGGAGGAAGATGGATACTGAAGTCCAGAAGTGAGGTAGAAGAGAAGAATGCAAGAAGGTGATCCAAGAAAAGATGGATAAAGAGCTCAAGGATATCTGAGAGGAGCTTGAAAGGTTGATGTTGAAGATGAAGCATGAAGGACAAGGAAGTTGGAGATATGAATGGCCCATGAAGCAGAAGGGGAAGTGGATTTTCCAATAGTTGGTTGCAAAGAGGTAGCGACAGGTATTGAGGAGGTAGTTGAGGAAAGTTGAAGGCCTCAGTGAAACAGAGAAGGCAGTTTACATTTGTGAACCAGATATTGGAAGGAAACTCAATGATGAGGAATAGAGATCAGTTGAGGATCTTGTAGACTGCTAGGATGAAAGAAATGAAATATCAGATTGCCAAGTGGGAAAGGAGAAAAAAATGAGACTGTTTGAAAGTCTTAGGAACTCATAGAGGAGTTCAGATCAATAAGGAGTGTTGACAGAGAAAGAGGATATGATACTATTCGAAAGTCTCGGGAAATCGAAGGTGAGTTTAGATTATCTATGAACGCTAATGGAGGAGGAGGATCATAAATATATTTTGATGATTGGGGTAATCATTGTTGGGCCCTTCGTTTTTTATTAAAAGAAGTTGTGCAAGCAATACTACAGTCCAAATTTTTCTTAGCAAGTTGCACAAGCCACAAAGGAGTTGGACAACAGAGAAAGGGAGAAAATAGAAAGTGGTTAGAGAGACAATGCAACACCAACAAGGAGAAATTAGTTACAACAGAACAAGAACAAGAAAGCATGCAAAGTCTCAAGACAAAAAATCTATATTAGCTTATATATGAGATTTATGTGATTGTAAAGGGTTGGTGTAGATGGGATTATGATTCACTCCATGTAGGTTCTATCACTGTAATTAATATCCATTTTGGGAAAAGGGTGGATAGAACTTTGAGGAATGAGTTTGGAGCCATAAAATATTGTAACATAGTAATGACTTGTATCTCTTGAATTGTATATGAGAAACCTTTTGGCGATAATATATGAAAGGACCTACAATTTTGAAATATTTTGTGTGATTCTCTGTCTGTGTTTATGAATTGTCATTTTACTTTAATTCTTCATGTATGGTAAGAACAATATGTTATATCTTTTTGAAAATGTTGTCGCAACTCTGTTGTCTTTACTATTAGTCATGAAGGGGTTCATATCTACTCTTTGTTAGTTCATCTTGTGCAAGACTATGGTGAATATTGAAGATTTTGGAGATCTACCTAATTATTCTCCTTGACCTTCCCTATATTCTTGTCTTGGTTGCACTTCGGGTGATACTTCTTCTCTTCAGGGAAGATGAAAATTCCAGTGCTCTAGACTAATTGGTACCTTTTGTTGGTAACCTAAGAAGGACCCTAGTCTGATCAACTTTGCACCAACAAAAAGGTTCTATTTTCGGGACCTGTGTTAAAAGGGAACCTATAGGGAGAATGATTTTGTGGATTCACCGATTCGATATTCACCAGTGGTGGGAGAAAAATTGTGATGCCTTCATATGGAAATAAGTAGAGCTGCAAGGAAAATTTGTGAAAGATACATGGGAGGTTATCTTTTACTATGAAAGATCGAGTGACCAGTATGAGATATTCTAGGTTAAGTTTCTGGAAGAACTCTTCCATTGGATAGATAGGCTCCAAGAAGCTGTAGAATTCCAAGAATGAGTCAAGAATACCTGTGCTTGGGATATAGAAAATATTGTAGCGCTTCATCGGTTGGATCATATGATAACACGAGTGATTGATTTCTAGGTGAATACAACTATGGAAGAATACATTATTGAATTTACAGTTGAGAATCACCAATCATTTTCACAGGCAGAAGCGGATTTCAAGAAAGACGAAAGGGGAATATTGTTGAGAGAAATCCCCTTGTGGATTAAGGTTTTCTTGATTGAGGAAGAGATGTTGACTATGCCCCCAAATGAGATGGCATCCTAAACACCCTCTCTTGGTGTGGGGTGAGTTGGGGTGGAATCATGGTATGAGAGAGGGGAGAGGGTTCTTTGAAAAATGAGGGAGAAAAAAGAAATGGACTCAAGGGATGAGAAATACTTGAAAGGAGTCACCATAGTTGAGAAGTGGTGGTGTGGTAAGATAAAGAAAGCAGTGAAATAGTCTAAGAAGTTGCAGAAATAATTCAGACTAGGAGAAGTTGAGGAAGGACAGATGGAAGAGTTGTGAAAGATTAGAAGAGAGGAAAGACTATCTAGTCAAAGACTAAGAAAGAGAGATGCACAAAGAGAAATAGGTCCTAAAGAGGGTGGACAAGAAGAAGAAGGTGTAGAAGCATGGGAAAAGGAAGTTGGCATGGATCTTGCAGAAGAAAGATAATATTCATCCCCAATAACAGAAAATATCGGAAATCCGGCTGAAGAGACTACTCCACAGGATGAGAACGAGACCCCCAAATCAAAGAAACTCATCCCGAAGTCA
Organism: Picea sitchensis; assembly: GCA_010110895.2. NCBI lineage: Eukaryota > Viridiplantae > Streptophyta > Pinopsida > Pinales > Pinaceae > Picea > Picea sitchensis. The sequence goes on from SNQJ01S0000434.1 coordinate 62,481, forward strand.
GTGGCACAAACCCTGAATCACCCATACCCAAAGTGTCTTCTATACAAGTGGTAAATTATATACTACCTTATTATGCTATTTATGTTTCATTACAGTCTGTTAGTCAATCAAAATTGATAAGCATGAATACTAGGAGGATATTGGGATCCCTTGGTAGATCACAACCAAGACCATTAGGTTTTATCTTGATAGTATTAGTAAGATAAGGAACGGTTGGTAATGCAAGATGTTCGATTTCTTGATACCCATAATTTTGGGGTAAGGGAGATGAGGATGTTGGGCAACATTGGTTCTTATGCGAAGAAAATTGGAGGTCCAGAGGGACTCTAGACGCAAATAAATTGGTCGAGTTCCAAAATACCTTGAGAGGTCGTGCTCTCAAATGGTACATGAAGGATACTGAGCCAGGAGTTCTAAGAGCGCAAGGAGAAGCATTCACACTTGGCCAAGTATGGACAAAATTCATAGCAGAGTTTAAGCTACCTCAGTCAAAACAACAAGCTTTGACTGAGTTGTGAGAAATTAATCAAAGGGAAGGTGAATCGACCTAGCAATATAGTTAGAAGTTTAAAGATTCTATAGGGATGTTAGTGCATCCAATTCATGAGGATCATCAAATAGAATGGTATATCGAGGGATTTCTACCTCTGACACGGATTCCATTAATGAAACAATGAATAACTACTTTGATAGACGCCTTGGAACAATCAATGAATATTGAAGCCATGGTGGGATATCTGAGGAGCCTAAGAGTGACCAGACCCCTAGCAGATGCAAATTTGATGCAAATACAAGGAAAAATATCGGCACTAATAGAGAAGATTCAAGAATTGACGATACCCAAACTAGGATGGACATAAGTTTGGTGTACCAGATGTTACACAGAGGGACATATGGATAATGAATGCCCACGTATGAGGGGAATGGGACCTCCTTAGAATCTGATGGGACCCTCACTAGGACCCATGGGAGGAGTTGCACAAGTATCCACGAATTTACCATTCCATACCCTAACCCAGTATCATGCTTTTCCAGGTAATCAAGCATCGTCGGTAGTTGAGTACTATGAGATATGATGAATTCATGGGCATGGGCCAAGAAAGTCCCCATTATTCATGAGTATTCAACAGTACTGAACATTTTACATTGTGATTTCTTCACATCTACCACACATGCTACCAATCAGTGTAGAGCATTGGATGCACTTACGGACATACTAGATAGAACATCATTCAAGGTGAATGAAACCCCTTAGGGACCAGGAAGAGGTCGAGGAGGTGGAGCTGGAGGAGACTTTAGAGGAGGGAGAAATGGGGGAAGAGGACCAAGTATATGCTATAAATGTGATGATAAAGGTCACATGTCTAGGTATTTTCCTCATCTGAGGCAGCCATGGTGTTCTCACTGCAGAACCAATGGGTGCACAACTGAAGACTTCCCAGAGCTAATTGCGAAATGGGAAGATTGGGTACGTTAAGGAGGAACTAATATTATAAGATTAGAGATAAAAAGAGTCATTAAATGGAAGCTACCCAACATTAACATCATTACTCAAGGAAGATCAAAGACTGGCATAGATGCTGATAATCTACCTAAGATCTAGAAAGGAGTGCCCAAGGAGGACATGTATGACCCTCTGAAACATAATCTATTCTTTAAAAATGCAATAGAAGTATTCCAGAGTATACCTTAGCAGGAGATGGAAGAAAACCCCCCTCAACTTGTCAATTATCCTAAGATTTTGCAGTTTCCTACTTCATCCCCTGCACCCCGAAACCCTGTGGTCCCGATAAGACAACCTGAGCAGTCAAAAAATGTAGTTGACCTTTGGCTTCAGTTATTTTCTGATATTCTTGGGAATGACCACCTGATGGAAAATTTTCACAATGCCTTGTACCTAGTCCTAGGAACTAAATAATCTCTAGAAACTAGAATAACGACTAATATTCCTTAGAAGAATTCTCGGAGAGTGCAGAGAAGGAAAATACGGTTTGGGAAAGACTTTAGATTAGCAGCTCGGCTAGACAAGTTTGAGATTGAATATGTTATGTTAGATCTAGGATCTGATGTTAACATACTGCCTAAAAAGACTTGGGAAACTTTAGGGAAACCCCATTTGACATATTCCCCAATCCAGTTAAGAATGGCCAATCAGTATTGTATTTTTCCAATAGGAAGACTGGAGAATGTGGAGATAGATGTTGCGGGAGTGAAGACTATAGCTGATTTTGAGGTAATCTAAATCATGGGGGGTAAGGACCATTATCCTATACTACTTGGTATTTACTGGGCCTATGATAATTATGATATCATTTACCTAAAGAGGGATACTATGACATTCGAAGCAGACAGAATCAAAGTAGTTCATCCCTTGGATATTTATGTAGGCCCTCGATATACAGAGCCAACGGAAAACAATATGGAAGGAGAATATTTAGATCAGGTATACGTTGTAACAACAAGAATGAGAGAAGACTACATAAACCCTATTGATGATGGATCAGTGAGTTGGAGGAGCATACAATCGGTGGATGAAGATTCAGAACTAGAATTTGACAATTGGGAACGAGGTTCATATGAAATATTTTCAAGGAGATGCACAACTCTAAGAGAAGATAGATGGGTTGGAACCAAGGTCAGAGAGAATCTGATATATGATGGTACCTCATAACTTAACATTTTTTTGGTTAGCATGGAATAAACGATAGTGGAGGATCAAAGGATTTTAGTTCTATACTTAGCCCTTCAGGACACCCCTTCTAGATGGTGGGATAGTCACAAATCCTTGATTAATAATTGTGAGGATGTGAAGCACACTATTTGATATAGATTTCAAGGTGAGTAGTTGAAATCAGATATGCAGATGGATTTCCAAGTTGTGCAACTGTTCAATGGGAAGTCTGATCCTAAAACACATATTGAACAATGTGTGAAATAGTGGCAATTTGCAGAAGTACCATCTCATTTGTGGGTTAAAGTATTTCCCCATTTGCTAGGTATGATTCTGAAATCTTGGTACATGCATGAAGAAACTAGAAGGAATACCAACAACTGGAAAATGTTAGCAGACCAATTTTGCAATGACTTCTCTTTTACAAGTAAGTACCCTGAGCTTAAGATAGTCCTACAAAGAATTAAAAAAATCATTTTTACCGATGTTGGTGAATGAAAATCAGACCCAATGGCATGTGCAAAGCATAGTCAAGTGCTTGAGTATAACCTTTTCCTAGAAAAATACAAGACACCTATAGAATTCTATAATATTGAGAAGGATTTGGAAGAACTGAGAAACTTAGCCATTAAGGAAAAAAAAGGAAGAAGAGAAATACAAAACACCATACCCAATCATACTAATAGTTCTTACAATTATCCATTTAAGTTGCGAAAAGTCAATATAGGAACTACTGGCGATAGAAGTCACTCCTGGATTGCAACAAGAGTAATCCCGAGGCCCATCAGTTTGAATATCACGATTTGTTGATAAAGGGTGATGAATGGAAGCAAAATCGGAACAATATCGTTCTAACTCAAAAACTAGGTCGAGCATGCACAAGCAGATGAGGCCTTGATTCAATTTCAGGCAGTAAGTTGTAATGAGGGCGAGTAGGAGGAAGACTTCAATTTCAGGCAGTAAGTTGTGGGCATCGGGCTTCCAACAACCTATAGAAGAAAACTTTGAATACAAGAACCTCTTATATTCAAAAGCAAAAACACTAAAAGAACATAACAACGCTATAATAAATCATTTATCATAACATAGTCACGACGATTCATGTGAATCATTCAGTCATGATCTATTATAGTATGAGATCAAAACAAGATGAAAAGAGAGTTGACTTAAATTAAACAAGGAAATTTCATATACAGATACATAACCAAGAAAACTTGTGCTTCATTAAAACATTACAGTAGGGAGCTCTAATCTACCATCCATCCCTACAAAAATACAAAAACTGATTATATATACTCAAACCAATTTTCCCCCTTGACAGCAGGAGGGTAGATGAGACATTAACGTCTAACTTAGCATGTGTAGGTTTTCTGGTCAGTCAAGGACATCATATCGGCATGGCTCTTTTAGGAAAACCTGTACACAGGACGATCTTGGGTAGACTGCCTGCCAGAATCTCCATGCCCTGCATTCATGGCTTGAGCTGAGGTCTCAACCACCTGCTCAATATTTATTAACTGCTTTTTCCATGGAGGGTGGTCGAGACTGAAAACAAAAAGAGAGAGACCCAGTGTCCTTTGAAGTCCCGGTAGCTGAAATGTCGAAATGGCTCCCGGGTGATTTTACATTTCGCATTTCGAGTTTGAGGGATTCCTAATGTAGTGGAGGAGTGACCGCTTTGTCCTTTAAAGTCCCTATAGACGAAATTCTAAAATGGCTCCCGGGCACTTTTATGTTTTGTGTTTCAGATTTCGGGGATTCCCGATGCAGTGGAGGAGCGACCCCTTTGTCGTTTGAAGTCCCGGTAGTCGAAATGCCAAAATGGCTCCCAGGTGCTTTTACATTTCGCGTTTCGAGTTTCAGGTATTCCCGATGTAATGGAGGAGTGACCCCTTTGTCCTTTGAAGTCCTGATAGCCGAAATGTCGAAATGGCTCCTGGGAACTTTTACATTTTGTGTTTCGGGTTTCAGGGATTTCCGATGCAGTGGAGGAGTGACCCCTTTGTCCTTTGAAGTCCCGGTAGCCGAAATTCCTAAATGTCTCCTGGGCACTTTTACATTTCATGTTTAGGGTTTCGGGGATTTTCGATGCAGTGGAGGAGCTACCCCTTTGTCCTTTGAAGTCCCGGTAGCCAAAATGGCTCCCGGACGCTTTTACATTTCGCATTTTGGGTTTCGGGGATTCCTGATGCAATGGAGGAGCAACCCCTTTGTCCTTTGAAGTCCTGATAGCTGAAATGTCAAAATGGCTCCCGGGCACTTTTACATTTTGTGTTTTGGGTTTCGGGGATTCCCGATGCAATGGAGGAGTGACCCCTTTGTCCTTTGAAGTCCCGGTAGCCGAAATGGCTCATCATTTTGTGATTTTTACCATAATAGATGAGCTCATGCGCCAGACCTCGTGCAACTTTGCAACTCAAACTTACCCGATGACCATCGATCTGCTCCATCTTTGGATCCTCGCCATTGAAAACAAAATTCCCACTCGCTTGATTTTAAGCCTGAAATGGACTTCTTCAGTGTACTGCACTCGACGCTCATGACCGTGGCCTTTGAATAAAACACATTTGATGGGTTTTTAAAACCCCATTTCTACGCATTTACACCAAGGAACTAAAATCAGAGAGAAACACCACCTTGCAAGAACTGGTGCTAACATTAGGCTCCATGGGGGATAGAGTCGTTCCTGCGATGCTCTAGGAACTCCTTCTGCAGTTCCAGTTGCCTTATGTTGGACTATGGAGTCGAGCTCAAAACTCCCTGCTTAAAAATACATGCCGATAAGTAAAAATAAAAGATAAACACACATGCTCCAAGGAGCTTATTTATGTACGGTCCTAAACTAATAAATTCCTTTACATGGGGCTAGGTGAAAGCAAACTTCCACCATAGCCAATCAAGCAACTTCCTGAATAGAAGCTCCTTCCTTCTGTCAATCATCACAAATAGAGGGTGTAACTGTAACAGAAGAACGATTACACTCTTCAACTCCTCCTTACAGGCTGAAGTCGAGATGAAATAGGGCGGCTCCAAATTGTGAAGGAAATACAACTCCATGTATTCCTTCACAAGCTCATAGGACCAGTGGAAAACTATAGAAAATGGGCAACAGGAAGCCTCCTTTGCTACACAGTTGTTCACATGTGGATGAATATCTCTAGTAAGCATAGGTGGGTGGATAGATGACATAGGATGACTAATCTCAGGAAGTGGCTTCTCACTGACTGGCTCTGTTCATTCTGTAAACTGCATCTTCGTCTCCTCCTCCTCTTCTCCATGGCTCTCCCAAGGATCATATTCATAATCATCATATATAGGAACCATGGGAAATCTCTGTTGGTTGTCATGTCGTTCAGTGTCTTCATAGTGATCAAATGTAGGATAAGCTTGTTGCTCATCATCACTAGAATATTCATCAAAAAATGGTTTCCCTTCATTTCTATGATCAACCTCCAGAATAGTGATCCCATCGAGAACATAACTGTCAAAAATATCCATTTCAAGGACAATGGTAACTGTTGCTTCTGGCTGTTCATACATAAGATTTTTCTCCTTAATCCTAGGTAAAAATATATCATGGGAAACCTCTTGAAGGAAAAGAGAAGAATCCTCTTCCACAACCATTTATTCTTTAAAAACTGGAAGGTCTTCGTCATCATAAGTTGGGCTGCTAGGAGCATCTGCTTCAACCCTATATCTAGGAGAGTCATCTACTATAGATAACATCTTCTCTATAAACTCGGAATTTTCACAACAGGCATGTTGATCTTTATGAACATCTAAAAGAACAAATGTATCTGAAATGATGCCAGATGCTTCCGTGCTAGGGCTAACATAATTAATATCATCCAACGCCTCTAGATTTTCATATCAAATTCTTTCCTCCACAGTAAATGATTCATCACAAACATGGTCTTCAAGGCCGGCAGAGGCTTTATGAAGCAAAGAAAACTCATCACAACAGTTTTCATACAAACACTTAGCTAGGAAGTAATCTTTACAAAATGAATTGAAAGCTATATGAAAACCTTTCAAAGAATGGATGCTTGTAGTGGGAAGAGATCGACACCAATCAAGAGCAGCTCCCTTTAACGAATACTTAACAAGCTTAATCCATACATCTTCATGCATGATATTAATTCGATGAATAACCTCATGAAAGTCCAGTAAATCCTCAGCTGGTACCTCCGAAATTTTTGCTTGAAATTTAGGGAGGATATCTTCCCATTCATCTCTATCAGGTAGTGGATTAGAAAAACCAACTATGTGGGAAAGGTCACAGAAAGCCAACCTTTGAGCTAAGATATTTTCCATATCAAAATAGTGGAGTCATTGACCGATCCTTGGATCATGGAGTCGCCAGGTGAAAGATACGCAACTTTGAATGTGTCTGGTATTTGTTCACCATAAGAGGCCATATCCTAATGTTTCATCCTCCCAGGAAACTTCTCAAGATGAGAAAGGAGCTGTTGAAACCTTCTTGAAAAATATCCTCTAGGTCAGCTTTCAGGTGTGCTAAAAGTAGCCACAGCTGAAACAGTGAAGTGGAAACAGTGGAGTCACCATAGTGGAGTCGCCAGGTGCATAATAGAAATCTTCAAGGGCTCTGATGCCTGATGCACCTTCAGAATCAGAGACTCAATGTCGTTCAATCCTAGGGAAAATATTCAACTTCGTCCCCCACAACGACGCCAAAAATGTTGGTGACATAAGTCACTCCTAGATTGCAGCAAGAGTAAGCCTGAGGCACATCAGTTTGAATGCCATGATTTTCTGATAAAAGGTGATGAATGGAAGCAAACTCATAACAATGTCGTTCTAACTCAGAAACTAGGCTGGGCATGCACAACCACATGAGGCCTTGATTCAATTTCAGGCAGTAAGTTGTAATGAGGGTGAGTCGGAGGAAGATTTCTGTAAGGAAATGTGAAGGGATGCTATGGGAATCAGGCTTCCAAAAACCTGTAGAAGAAAACTTTGAATACAAGAACCTATTATATTCAAAAGAAAAAACACTAAAAGAACATAAAAACGCTATAATAAATCCTTTATCATAACACAGTCACGATGATTCATGTGAATCATTCAGTCATGAAATCTTTCAATATGAGATCGAAACAAGATGAAAAGAGAGATACCTTACATTAAACAAGGAAATTTCATATATAGATACATAGCCAAGAAAACCAATGCTTCATTAAAACATTACAGTAGGGATCTTTGCTCTACCATCCATCCCTACAAAAATACAAAAACTAAGTATATATACTCAGAGAAATTCGCCCCCTTGGTAGCAGGAGGGTAGATGAGACATTAAAGTCGAACTTAGTGTGTGCGGGTTCTTCTAGTCAGTCGAGGACATCAGATTGGCATGGCTCTTTTAGGAAAACCTGGACACAGGATGATCTTTGGCAGACTGCCTGCCAGAACCTTCATGCCCTACATTCATGGCTTGAGCTGAGGTCTCAACCACCTGCTCAATATTCATTAACTTCTTTTTTCATGGAGGGTGGTCAAGACTGAAAACATAAAGAGAGAGACCCCGTGTCCTTTGAAGCCCCAGTAGCCGAAATGCTAAAATGTCTCCCGAGCGCTTTTACATTTCACGTTTCGGGTTTTGGGGATTCTCGATGCAGTATGCTAAATGCTCCCCCGAAGGCTTTTACATTTCTACTGCTTCGGTTTTGGGATTCTCGATGTTGAGTAACCCTTTGTCCTTGAAGTCCCAAGAGTCAATGGCGCCAAAATGGCTCTCGGCACTTTTACATTTCGATTTTAGGTTTCCGTGATTCTAAATGCAATGGAGGAGTGGACCCCTTTGTCCCTAGAAGTCTCGATAGCCAAAAATTATGAAATGGCTCTTTGGTGTTTTTACATTCTCGCTGCTTCGTGCTCGAGGATTCCCGATGCTGGAGGAGGACCCTTTTCCTTTGAAGCCCCAGAGATTTAAAATGTCAAATGGCTCTGGCACTTACATTTCGCTTCGGGATTTCCTCATGCAATTCCGATGCAGTGGAGGAGTGACCCCTTTGTCCTTTGAAGTCCTGGTAGCCAAAATGTCGAAATGGCTCCCGATCGCCTTTACATTTCGTGTTTTGGGTTTCAGGGATTCCCGATGCAATGGAGGAGCGACCCCTTTGTCCTTTGAAGTCCCGGTAGCTAAAATGTCAAAATGGCTCCCAGGGGCTTTTACATTTCATGTTTTGGGTTTTGGGGATTCTCGATGCAATGGAGGAGCGACCCCTTTGTCCTTTGAAGTCCCGGTAGCCGAAATGGCTCATCATTTTTTTATTTTGACAATAAGAGATGAGCTCATGCGCCAGACCGCGTACAACTCTACGACTCAAACGTACCCAATGACCGTTGATCTGCTCCATTTGTGGATCCTCTCCATTGAAAAAAAAATGCATGCTCGCTTGATTTTAAGCTCGAAATGGACTTCTCCATTGTGCTATGCTCGACGCTCATGACCACGGCCTTTGAATAACACGCATTTGATGGGTTTTTAAAACCCCATTTCTACGCATTTACACCAAGGATCTGAAATCGGAGAGAAACACCACCTTGCAAGAATTGGTGCTAACATGAACTACAGAGAAACCCAAGATATATATGGTAGGATATTACTGGGATGATAAAACTAGCCAAGAAATACATATCATGTTGTGAGAGTATAAGGACTTATTCCCAAAGACATTTTCAGAGTTAAAAGTGATTAAAGGTGCTATGGGAGAGATGAAAATTGAACTAAAACTGGGATCAAAGTCGGTAAGGCATAGACCATATCATCTTAACCCCAAGGTGAAAGAGAAGGTTAAGAGGGAAATACGCAAGATTCTTGAGGCTGGACTTATTTTTCCAGTTGAAGAAGCATAATGGGTTAGCCCCATAGTCATATAGAGAAAGAAAGGTACATAGGACATTAGGGTATGTGTATAATACAGAAGTCTTAACTCTTCCTAAGTGCATGACCCTTTTCCAACACCTTTTATAGATGAGGTGCTAGAACAGGTTACGGGGAAAGAATCTTACTCATTTACAGATGGATTTTCGAGGTATCACCAAGTGAGAATTGTCGAAGAAGACAAAAGGAAGACCACATTCATAACAGAATGGGGGTCATTTACATATAATGTGATGCCCTTCGACCTAAAGAATTCCCTTGCAGTTTTTTACCGCATTGTAATAACATCCTTTCGAGAATTTATTCACAATTTCATAGAAGTTTATATGGACGATTGGACGATATACATTCTTCTCAAAGAACATGTAGTGCTACTATGTATGATGTTTTATAGATGTAGGGAATTGCAGATATATATGAACCTCATAAAGTGTATCTTTTGTGTGCCACATGGAAATATGTTAGGCCACATAGTATGCCAAGAAGGAGTATTGGTAGACCCAATCAAAGTTTCGATCATTGTGAACATGCCACCACCTACAAGCACCAAACAATTGTGCTCCGCGTTGGCGCACACATGGTACTATCACAAGTTTATCAGAAGGTATGCAAACATTATTGCACCCCTAGAAAATATACTAAATAAGTCAAGAGGGTTCTAGTGGAAACCAGAGTGTGATAAATCATTCAAAATCCTGAAGGAAAATCTTAGCACAACACCTATTTTGATATTTCCGAACTAGGAAAAAAAATTCATGTGCACGTGGACGCATCAGATATTTCCCTGGAAGACATCTTAGCACAACCAAGAGATGGAGCCATGGATAATCCCATCTAATTTTCTACCAGGAAACTGTCACATGATGAGTGAAACTATACAACCAAAAAAAGGGAAGGTTTAGCTATGATTTACGCTCTACAAAAGTTTAGACATTACGTGTTAGGCTCTCATTTAAAAATTTTCACTATTCATTCTACATTAAAATATCTAGTTAACACACATGTATTGGAAGGAAGAATTTATCGATGGTTGTTATTGTTTCAGGAATTTTCATTTGAGGTGATCATCGAACCTAGAAGATGCAATGTGGGCCCTGATAACCTATCCAGATTAGAGACAGGAGAAAGTGGCGGAGCAATCGATGATCAACTACCAGATGCTGACCTGTTCTGGGTTAAGATCGTACTAGAATACCTGGAATACATAGTAGTCTTCTTAAGCACAGGAGCATGCCCATAAACGTACTCCACAACCCAAAAACACCATATGGTGGTTCACACAAAGGAATATCAATTGATTGTGAGGAAATTGTATAAGTTGGGCTTAGATACTATCCTCACGAGGTGTGTCTTAGACCACGAAAAACAAGACATACTGTGGGAGTGCCACAGTGGATTTGCGGGATGAGAAGGTCCTCCAAGCTGGTTTATGGTGGGCCACACTCTTCAGGGATGAGAAGGAATATGATAGGAGAGAGGATTAATGCAGGGTTATTTCTTAAACAGAGAGGATTGGGATGACAGAGTCCCAACAGTTTTATGGGCTTACAAGACAACCATGAAGAAAATCCACAAGTATACTCCATTTCAACTAGTCTATGGGAAAGAGGTTGTGGTACCTGCAAAGTTCATTACCCTGAGTCTATACATTACATAAATTACACACATTTCATAGGATGAATCAGTTACGCAGAGGGTTGCGAAGTTGCAAGAACTTGATGAGACCAGGTTTTTAGTAGACTTTCATCAATCAATTAAGAAAGAAAGGGAGAAAGCTTGGCATGAAAGACACATTAAGACTAAAACATTTGAGCAAGGAGATAAGTTCCTACTTTATGACAGTTGATACCAAAAACATCCAGACAAGTTGTACATGCATTGGTTGGGACCATTTATAGTTGCAAAGATCCGACCCTCTCGAGTATTCAAACTCATGCAATTGGATGGTATACTTCGATGTGAATGGCACTCGCATGAAACCCTATATTTCTCATAACTGAGCTAAATAAATTTGTCTCTAGTCCAAAGGAGCATGTATAATAGTTAGATTTTTTTTTTTTTTTGCAATTTCCGTGAATTCATTTAATAAAGTCGGAGTGTGCATTGTTGCACCACGACATGTATTTCATTTTTTTGTCTAAGTGTTGCTTTGGTGTAGAACTTCTTACTCAGCAGTGTAGGATCAAAACAGACACAAATATATTAATTAAAGTCCTTAAATGTGATGGGGACCCCTTTGTGGTTAGAGGGAGAGAAAATCCAGATGCAATCCTAGCCCATGTGCCACATGAACCTAGTCCATCCATCGCCTCTATGATTTCTACAGTAACCTGTCCAAACTCTGTTAAACCATAAAGCCACGATACACAAAGATGTCATTGGTATTCGTGGTAGGATTCTCATCCATTCAAATGGTAAGGTATGAAGTCGAACACGTTCTTGACCAAATTTCTCAATAAATGCCAGGATCACTCAATAGACTTACCCCGTTAAACAGTATCATCGGAAAAATCAGTTCCAAGTTGCATATATAGGGTTAATGATGAGTGGCCTTAGTAGTTATTACAGAACTTTCCAGCTAATCCCTAGTATAAGGTTGTGTGAACTTGGTGTAAGATGTATTTCTTCCCAGAGAGAACTTAATGCCTTGTGATTTCTTAATTTTACTCATTCCTCTACAATCCCTTGACCCTCAGTCACAATCATGAATCTCAGTTATCCTATAAAAGTATTTTGACAATCCAAAGTCACTATGCTGAGAGCTACAAGAAGTAGGATTTCAGTTTCTAAAGACGTAGTGTCAGATGAGCCATGTGATCCTCGAGCCGAGATCATGGGCGATATCAAAGGGAAGGTCGAGAAAGTCAAACTCCTTGACCTTGACCTGGAAAACCATGTCCTGTTTCCATAATTGAACATTGATGCATTTTGGAGTGTGGCTCCAGATGAGTTAGGAGGGATGCATTTCTTGCTAAAGTTGGATTTCATAAACCTCTTTAGCTCCATCATTATGAATGTCTGGGACTTTCCATTTTTTGACACTACTGGTGAGGTTGCACGGTGTACTAAGTTCCTCATCAACCACATACACGATAGGAGATTATGGCTTGATAGATGGTATCCCATACATGAAGAGGATATCCATCAAATCACGAGCCTCTCCATCGAAGGCAACGACGTATCCAAAGGATTTCAAGGTCCCAATAAACATGGGAAGAAAAATGGATAACCCAACTTGTATGAATATTTTCATACTCAGAGAGGGGGGTGCACAACCAAAATTGACCCCATTCTACCCGAGACACTTAGAAAAAAAAATTATGTGATCGCTAGCAAGGTGATGCGGTCATATTATAAGGGTGAGTGCACATTGGATGCCTTGTCGGTAGCAATTTTTTGCGAAAATGGAGCAGTCTTCAAATGGTATAGCTACTTGTTGGAAGAAATCCTGGTCTCATGTGAGGAAGCTCAGGAGAAGTGCGACACCTTCACCTATGGATATTTGCAAGTTTCATTCGCCATGCTGAAGTGGACGCCACCTTTAGGAAGACCTCTATCGCCAGTAGAAAAATGATGACTATAAAATATGTTTGATCCTTGGCATTCAAGGTCAGACTCGGAGAAAACCACATTCAACAACACAACGTTCGCGAAATGGTATAATAGGTTGCTTGATGCAACTCAGAGTTTGTGCATACCTCAGGAATTGCTCAACCTGGAAACGTGGAACATTGCATTCAACATTAACTGCCACCACACATTTTGCTAGGGAAGGCATTCCAAGAGATAAGACTTCCACTCCCATATGTTGTCATTCTACCTAGATGAGGAGGCCTTTAACAAGGAGGTCATGTCATGGCCAGGAGTGAAATGAAACCCGTGCAATTTGGGGATGCACTATATTCTACCGATAGATATTTTGAAGAAAAAGGGATAGGAAGCACGGGTAGGATTGAGCTTGGGCCCAGAGGAGAAGAAGAAAGAAGTTCCTACGCATATGGACTCAGAGGAGGGGGAGGAAGAGATGCATCCACTAGAACGCAAGAAGAGGTCATTGCCCATGTTCCTGCAGTTTCCAGAGAAAACCATGTTGATAGGTAAGGATGCCAATGACATCCTAAATGTTGACTTCATTGGAGACCTATTGGTAAAGAAACCAAGGACAAGGCTCTCCCCCGTAAAGAGATTGAACCCTCAACCTATATATTCAACCATCCCTCATACTAGAGAAATGAATCGAGTGTCCCAAATAATTGACATCCAGGATGACCTTGAACCTGATACCACTTCATACACCACAATCATTACTGAAAAAAACCCATCACGCCCAAAACCCTAGTCACCACTTCGAGAAGTAACCATCCCATCCCAAACCACTGAACTAGAGCCCATGCAGTTGGACCACCCCGAACTACCCGAAAATAGACTAGAAATCACTGGTCCAAACCTTGAAGTCCCGAACCAACAAATTGTCCCTTTTGTACCAAACCAGGACACTCCGCCTTCAACAGAGATTCAAATAGTAATAATGCCGCAAGTCCCAAGTCCTCAGAGCACCCCCTCAGTGATCAATGTTGAGGGTACTATCCAAAGGAGCAGAACCTTAGAAGTCGAGGTCCATAAAGAGACAAAATTACCAGAGGTTCAGAAGGAACCTAAGTCGACATCAGAAAAGAGTGCAACCTCATTGAAAGAACATCTGGAGCTGGTACTCCAAAATCCATAGAAATATGTAGAGCTAATGAAACTCTTCCTCGAAAAAAAAAGTGCTACTGATGTGAGTGGGAAATCCCACTTACTGACTTATCATTTAAGGTCTCTAATCATGCATGAAAAAAATGACCATTTAAAGGCCTCTACTTTTTCCTATTCTCCCAACACAAAACCCCACATTCATGAAATACAAAGGTGCAAACAAGATTAGGTAACTCTACCTTAAATCCTTCGTTTTATGTCGATCCCTTCACTTTCACTCACTACTTGACTACAAGGCTCCTCCCAAAGATGACTTACATTCACACATGGACAAACAGAGAGCTGCAAACATGCATTTCATATACTAATTATCGGGTTAGATGTGACAATATCGTAAAATAAATACACAATTTGAACACATGATATGGTGGGACGAAAAAATTATTCCTTTTTGTATTAATCTTCACAAGAGTAAACTTACAATATGTGTCTGACACTACTCCTCAAACCTAGTCCTAGGTTCCTCTTCACAATGCACCAACTACTCAACCTCACAATACAATTGCAGGAAATTGGAGCAAAGGGGGGATACATTTGGGCAGAGTTTCTATCCTCTTCTTCTTCTATTTTTAAATGGGACCCCTACCTCTTCTTTTATAGGTAGTTATCTAGTTGAATGAATGGTCATAGGAAATCAAACGGTTTTAGAAATTTCCCAAAAATCTTTTTGCCATCTGCAACTTTCCATTTTTCATGCTTTTGTCAGTTTACGCGGGTTGTAGAAGGCCTGCATGCATATGCATGATTATAAACGCAGGCTATAGAGGGCTAGGGAGCATATGGCTCAAAAAGAGGGCTTTTTAGAAGAGCTTGGCTCAAGAAATTGGCAAATAGTAGGGACTGAGGCCAGGTATGAAGGGTGGGTGCAATTTAGGCTTATAACAGCTACCATTCCTTCCATCAACATTGAGGATGAGACTTGCGCAGCCGCCGGAAGGTCCATATACAGGGAAGGAAGAGGTGGATACACCTTTAGAGAATTTGACAACTAGTGGAATCTGACTGTAGGTTCGAGTACCGGGGGAGGCCACCACTTCTTCTGTTGACCTCACTCAATGGACATCAGTGAATCTAATTGGCATGATCAGAGCTTCAACTGGTCAATTGGTGTAGAGGCTACAACAGGATGAACGAGACGTAGATTTATCAAAGGAGGAAGCTCTCCTCGCCCAAGCACACAGGACACAAGAGGAATAAACAAAGATCTAGGTGGAGAAAAAACTGGAAAGAGTCCAGGAGAATCTTGCAGAAGCTTAGCTAGAGATAAGAAAGGAAACACCACAACTATCTGAATCCAGTGTAGCAGGCAAGCTTGAACAACAGATTGAGCTACTCTAGGGAGCACGGTCAAAAATGGATATTCGCACAGAGAACCTAGAAGTACAGTTGTGGGAGAGTCAGCACGAAGTAGAGAAGCAACCTTGGAAGATGTAAGAGAAAATGAAAATCATTGTAGTTGAAGGGAAAATTTCCAGAGTAACTTTGCACCGAAGGACTGTAGAGTGTACAAATATTTTCTGAGAGATTAGTGACTAGATGGGAATTATAGGACGATGCAACCCGACTCTAGAGGACTTGCGTGTTAAGGTACAGTCACTCAATGAAGAGGCTGCCACTAAACTAGATCCGCTAGGATAACAGAAAAAGTTTCACCAGATCTAACAAACTGATAATGAGCTAAACACTTTATATGAAGCTCAGTTAGTGGCTAAGAGAGAGCTATGCTAGTTCCAACTAGTCATCCAGAAATCCTACTTGCAGATGCACCAAGTGGACACTACAGTTGATTCAGAGTGGAACTCTCTAGTTGCGTCTAAACCTAAGGGATGCATTACAGACGCAACTCAACATTTCATGGCCAAAGCTTCTTTGTTGGCTAGAAAATGGCAGGATAAAGATGACGACTTCCGAGATATAAGGAAGAGAGCCCTGGAATTGGTTCCAGAGTTGGGACCTTCATTTCAAGAGGAAGAAGAAGAAAGTAGTCCATAAAAAGAGGAAAACAAAACAAAGATAGAGGATAAAGGAAAGAAACAGGAACTCCCAAAATCCAATGAAGAGCCAAGGACTTGACTCGAGGGCGAGTCAAGGATTGTGGTCGGAGCCTGTTGGGCCCTTCATTTTTTATTAAAAGAAGTTGCACAAGAAATAATAAATTCCCAATTTTTCTTAGCAAGTTGTGGAAGCCACAAAGGAGCTGGAAAACATAGCAAGGGAGGAAACATAAAGTGGTTAGATAGATAGTGAAACACCATCAAGGCGAAAGCGGTTACAACAGAATATGAACAAGAAATCATGTGAAGTCTCAAGCCAGAAAATCTGTATTATCTTATATATACAGGATGTATATTATTGTAAAGGGCTGGTGTAGATGGGATTATGATTCACTCCATGTAGGTTTTGTTACTGTAATTAATATCCATTTTGGGAAAAGGGTAGATAGAACTCTGAGGAATGAGTTTGGAGCCATAAAATATTGTAACAGATTAATGACTTGTATACATTGAATTGTATCTGAGAAACCTTTTGGAGATAATATATGGAAGTACCTACAATTTTGAAATATTCTATGTGATTCTCTTTCCGTGTTTATGAATTGTCATTTTGCTTTACTTCTCCCTGTCTGATAAGAACAATATGTTATAGCTATTTGCAAATGTTGTCACAACTCTTTTGTCTTTACTATTAGTCATGAAGGGGTTCAGATCTTCTCTTTGTTAGTTCATATTGCATAAGACTAATGCAGGAGCATCGCTCCATCTCAACACGCGCCATCTAATCGACATGCGTGGTGTGCATTCAAGGAAGGAGAGGTGTCGCCCTCTCATTTTTTCCTCGAGAATTCGAAGAGGGATCTAGGAATTTATTGAAGACAAGCTGTAAGAGCCAAATCATGCTCTCGTACAAGCTGGAGACAAGGTCACCATTAATAGGATGACAGGAAATAGATCTGCATCCAATTTGGAGCATAATTTCCATCATTGTAATTTGGCCTTTCGATGAGCCTTTGGGATGGTGATTTGACACCATTTGTTAGCTTGTGAGGGAAGATCACATAGCCCCTCTTGTATAAATCTTTATATTGTAAGCAAAGTAGGGGTTAGACTGCAATAGGTTAGGTGGGGAATGTTGGACCGCGATAGGTTAGCCATGATAGAGTTATCCATGAAAAAAAATACAGTGAGCTAAGACTCAGTTACAACTCAGACTCCATCATTGTAAATTGACATTCCACCATTAATATAAATGATAGTTTTCCCTGTTTTATCTTTCTGTTCAATGTGTTGTGTGATGAATGTATTTTACATGCATTTGAGTTGTATATTAATGTTAGAAATCGTTTGCAGGGATAGAGATATAGCTTTCTATCAAAGAGTGTGTTGAGTTAAGTTTGGTTCTCTAGGCCAAGTGTAAGGAGTGCATGATAGACATGGAAAACTATGTAAGTCGATGCAAGGAGTGCATATCTAAACTTAGTGGAGTCAGAAGAGAAGCTTCCAGGAGGGCACATTAGATTAATTTACAAGCTCGGGGAGAAATTTCAAGGCAGTTAAGTCCCTTGAAAATAAATACTATGTGGAGAGAGGCACATCTCCGAGGTACTGAATACTATGGAATAATCTGCTAGGAAGTCATTGAGCTTGCATGAGCATACCTAGGAACTACACTACTAAGGGTGTAGAAGAATCCCATAATTGTTGAACATTCTAGTGAAGGAAAGTTTTACAAGAAGTGCATTGAAAAAGGAAAGGATATGCCTTAAACCTTTCCATAAGGTGAGGGAGAAGCCATCGAAGAATTCATCTAGCGCAAGGAGTGTGTCTAAGGTGTTGAGAAGTTCACCTTATAAGCTCAGGAGGAAGTGTGAGAAATTGCTAGGAGGCAAAAAGGATCTTGTAGAGGAACTTGAATCCTTGGAGGTTTTCAGGCCAAGCAAAGTCATAGGAGAGTTGCACAAATCTCTGTGAGGAGAGAACGAAGCCTTCGAGAATAGCCTAAGTCTTGAAAGGAGAATTTTTGGTAAGTGTGAAAAGAAGTCGAGGAATTTCTGAAGTCCTGAAGATGGAGAAGTCACCCATTGTCGAGGAGGAGACAGGTGGCAGAAGATCGAGAGTTTCAGGAGCAGGAACTTCGTAAGGTTTTTCGGAAGCAAACAAGGATATTCACAAAGTCACAAAGAGAGATTTCAATCCAAGCCATTGGATATGGAGGGACGCGTGGCAGAGGATCAGTGCAATGCTGATTCATAAGTCAGAAAAGCACAATCGAGAGGAGGAAGGATTCACAAAGTATGAACTCACGATTCGATCACAACCATTTATAGCAGAAGGAAAGAGGCTCGTAGATCGGGTCCCGAAACATTCTCTGATTCAGAGATTAGGGAAATGAAGAAAGAAGTTTGTGGAAGTCCCGAAGTGTGGGATTGAGAAGAGAGTTGGCCCACAATCATAGTCTGAGGTCACATCAAAGGAGGAGCTTAGCATCGATAGCTAAGGCCATTGGCACAAGAGCTAAGACCGCTAAGGAAAGGGTCAGCAGGTGTACCATAGTGGGTGCCGAAGAATTTAAAAAGGGCCCATGTCAAATCGAAATAGGTCCCATCCAGAGCTGACAAGTTACTCGACTCAACGATTTGAACAATCCTAGACTGGGAGGTCATGCCAACCCTTTGGAGGGGTGGGAGTTTGGTTCCAGACTAGTATCAGAGAACATTTTTGTCTGTAGATTCCAAGATATGGGGCATCTAGAGATTCTCTCAGTTGCAGAGAGAGAAACAGGTTTTCCAGGAGGTCAGGTAGAAGGAGAGATGTCCATTGACGATCATAAACATAATCGAGGAGAATTCGATTTGCAGAAGAGAAAAGAGGAGATGGACAAAGAGCTTAGTGAAATCCGATCGCAGATGGAGAATGTAATATCCCTCGGTCGAACCCAATTGTAAATGTAATATAAATTTACTTAAGCTAGTGAGTTGTTTTGACCTCATTTGGTAATGCACGTCATGTGGAATAGTGTGTGCATGAACTTCACAGTAAAATGATGTAATATTCACATTCCAGGATACCGCGCATAGTAACTAAGG
>SNQJ01S0000434.1:90121-109766 GCA_010110895.2 Picea sitchensis
TCATATTTCCTAAAACATAAAGTATGGATAATTATTTTATCCTAAGTTCTAAAGTTGGGGACAAGTGGACCAAAGTAACTTCTGATATGACAAGTGTCAATTTGGGGACATGCATTCATATCATGGGGTACTTAGCTCATTTGGTCACTTTTCAGGGGATTTCTTACGAGAAGCTTGACCATCATTCTCACCATCACTTTTCACAGGATTTCTGACCAACATCTTGACCATCACTTTCACAGGAGTTTCACAATGATTCTTTTCCACACTCAGTTATCCAGTCAATGATTCCATGACCATTTTCACTCATGCATTCTGTTATCCTTGAGACAACCATTTCACCATTATGGAGCCTATTACCATAGCCCTTTTCAATTGGTGTACCTTGTTAGCTTGGAGCGGTATTGAAGAAGCGTGTTGTTAGGCCCGTGAGAAATTCTTTGAGCGAGAGAATTGTTGGGGATTGATTCTCGAAGGTTCTAAATTGCAACTATAACACTCTGAGAGTTCCATTTCGGCCTATTGTTGAAGCCTTGGAAGTGAAGTGGGGCAGCCAAGGGACTGTTGAGTAGAGAAGGACCACACTTCCTTGGGTGGGATAGGCATGTGGGGAATGAGAGGATGTAGGCTGTTAGTTAAGTGAGCACCTAAGATGGATTTTTTCCTGTTGCCCATGAGCCTTAGCCTGGATAGGAACCCTTTACCCTGGGTGGAGTTCAGTCCCATCTCGGGGGTGAATCATTGTTGAGAGTGATGAATAGTGTAGTCTAAGGCTGGGAGGTTCGTGGACGGTCTGTACGCAGTTGGTGACAATATTTCTAAGATAAGTACCAATTGTATGATAAAATGATATGCTTCTTTGTTATTTACATGCCTATGTTACGTTTTATCATATATGTGATTATAATTGCCTGTATATTTTGGGGAATTCCCTGTAAATGTTTCATATCTATAGTTACTGTTATTTCAGTATAAAATTTGTATGTTACAAAAAGTAATTTTTTGTTTATGTTTATATGTAAAGCTTTTGCAAGAGTGTTGTATGTATATGTTTTAGTTGCATACAGTTTAAAGAGTAAATTTATGTGGTATAGATCAATTGACTATTGGGTATGTTACCATATGTTCCGCAGTAAGGGAATGAAAGTGTTCCCTAGAGTAGCATGGTCCGGCCTGTAAAGGCTGGGAATGTTACCGACTGGTGTCAGAGCATGAGCAGTTTCTCTGGAGTGGCGTCCCTCGGCCTGCGGGTGGACGGGGGAACATTACAGAGAAGCTTGCATTTAAGATGCAATAGGATTCAAAGGTAAATTGGAGGTACAAATGGCCTTTGAAGAGGATAGCCAGATGGCATGTTCAGAAGTTGTTGTCCAGGAGGAAACAACAGATGTTAAAAAGGTGGTTGAGGCATGATGAAAAAATTAGTCATAAGAGAAAGCGATTTGGCAAGGGTCTCGTAGATTTACAGGTGGGCAACGAGAAGGGATCAATGGATCTCATAGACTACTAGGTCGGCAGAGGAGACATCCCAGATTTCCAGGTGGGAAAGGGAGAAGAGGTGATCTCATTAGGGAGTTCATTGATAGGTGAAGAGGAGGTAGGAGAGAGACCTCACTCAGATGGAGAGTCACATAGAGTTGTGATCCATGTGAATGAAGATGATGAGAAGTTACAAACTTCCATCACTGAGAAGGAGGATTGGAAGATTGTTCTGATCATTGGAGGAGTCGAGATATTCCTACCAAGAGGCTAATGAGAGGCTAGAAAAGATGTTGTATAGGAGAAATAAGGACAACCAATAGAAACTAGCATGCAGGAAACATAACATATATTGATGTCTGTCCCAATGGAAGGACAAGAGCATTTAGTATAATCGCTCGACTTTTCAGCCAGGAAGTTGAACAGAATATGACTGCAGTACTAGAGTCTACAACAGAAGTGGAAGCAGAAAGCATAGACTTTGTTAGTCTATGTGAAGAATTAGACGCTCTTGAGAGGAGAGTGGAAGTGCAAGGCATGCAAATCCAATAGGCTAAGTTGGAAGCAGATGAAGGAATGGTAAGAGAAAATATGTTAGGAGAAGTGGTATTTGAATGACAGTTCGGTATGGAGACTACATAGGTGAAGGATGCAACAAATTCGCAAGATAAGGCCACACAGGGAGAAGATGTCTTGGGAAATCAACATGATTCACCCATCGACAAGGAGAGAGTGCAACAAGCTAGTCTGCAATAGAAGAACCAGTCGATGGAGTAGCTAGACCATGCTATTGAGGAGATAAGAGAGTTGATGTCTAGGTCAGCAAGAGGAATCTAGATGATAGAAGACCTACACAAGCAATGGGGATGATGCAGCAACAACAACGATGAGGTAGAAGAGTCGGGAGACAACTCCAAAGGAAAGTTTGGGATCCAGGTGGATTTCAACCACATTGGAAAGCTCATGAGTAGGAGCTCATGATTTTTGTCATTGTGGAGTATGATGTAGGAGCATCACTCCATCTCAGCACACACCAACTAATCGACATGCGTGGTGTGCATTCAAGGAAGGAGAGGCGCCTCCCTCTCATTTTTGCCTCAAGAATCTGAAGCGGGATCTAGGCATTTATTGAAGACAAGATGGAAGAGCCAAATTGTGCTCTCTCACAAGATGGAGATAAGGTCGCCATTAATAGGCTGATGGGAAATATATCTACATCAGATTTGGAGTAGAATTTGTCCTTTCGATGAGCCTTTGGGATGGTTATTTGACACCATTTTTTATCTTGCGAGGGAAGCTCATAGAGCCCCTCTTGTATAAATCTTTGTACTGTAAGAAAAGTAGGGATTAGACTGCAATAGGTTAGGTGGGGACTGTTGGACCACAATAGGTTAGCTAGGATAGAGTTAGCCATGAAAACAAATATAGTGAGCCAAGACTCAATTGTGGCGAGGAATCCATCATTGTAAATTGGTATTCCACAATTAATAGAAAATGAAATTTTTTCCTATTTTATATTTCTTTTCAATGAGTGTTGTGCGATGAATGTCTTTTACATGCATTTGAGTTGTAGATGAATGATAGAAATCATCTACAGGGATAGATATACAACTTTCTATTCGAGAGTGTGTTGAGTTAAGTCTGGTTCTCCAGGCCAAGTGAAAGGAGTGCATGAAAGAGCTAGAAAACTCAGTAAGCTGACGTAAGGAGTGTGTATCTAAAATTAGTGGAGTCAGAAGAGAAGCTGCTAGGAGGGCACACCAGATTAATTTATAGACTCAAGGAGAAATTTCAAGGCGGTTAAGTCCCTTGAAATAAAGACTGTGTGGAGAGAGGCACAGCTCAGAGTTACTAAACACTCTGGAATACTCTTCTAGGAAGGCATTGATATTGCGTGAGCATACCCAGGATCTACACTACTAAGGGTGTAGAATCCTAGAATAGTTGAACATTCTGGTGAAGGAAGGTTTTACAAGAAGTACATCGACAAAGGAAAGGAGATGCCTTAAACCTTTCCATAAGGCGAGCGAGAAGCCATCGAAGAACTGAGCCAGCGTAAGGAGTGTGTCTAAGGTGTTGATAAGTTCACCTTATAATCTCAGGAGGAAGGGCGATAAACATCCAGGCGGGAAAGAGGAGATCGTAGAGGAACTTGAAGCCTTGGAGGTTTTCAATCCAAGAAAAGTCACAAGAGAGTTGCACAAATTTCTGCAAGGAGAGTAAGAAGCCTTCAAGAACAGCCTAAGTCTCGAAAGGAGAATTTGCGCTAAGTGTGAAAATAATTTGAGGACTTGTCAAAGTCATGAACATAGAGAAATCACCCGTTGTCGATGAGGAGATAGGTGGCAGAAGATCGAGAGGTCCGGGAGAAAAAACTTTGTAAGGTTTGCCGGAAGCAAACAACGATCTTCGTGAAGCCGCGAAGAGTGATTTCAATCCAGACCTTTGGATCTAGAGGGACGCATGGCAGAGGATTAGCGCAGTGCTGATTTGTAAGTTGAAAAATCACAGTTGAGAGGTGGAAAGACTTGCGAAGTCCAAACTCGTGATTTGATCACAACCATTTATCACGGAAGGAATGAGGACCATATATCGGGTCCCAAAACATTCGTCGATTCGGAGATCGGGGAAACGGAGAAAGTTGTTCACGAAAGTCCCAAAGTGTGGGATCACGAAGAGAGTTTCCCCACGGTCATAGTCTGAGATCAAATAAAGGGAGGAGCCTAGCATAGAGAGCTAAGGTCATTGGTGCAAGATATAAGAGCACTAAGGAAAGGGTCTACAGGTGTCCCATAGCGGGTGCCGAGGAATTTAAAAAGGGCCTATGTCAAATCAAAATAGGTTCCATCCATAGCCGACGAGTTATTTGACTCAACAATTTGAACGATCCTAGACTGGGAGGTCATGCCAAAACTTTGGAGGGGTGGGAGGTTGGTGCCAAAGACTACTAGAGATCTACCTAAGTATTCTCCTTTCCCTTCCCTATCTTCTTGTCTTGGTTGTGCTTAGGGTGAGACTTCTTCTCTCTAGAGAAGATGAAAATGCCAACGCTCTAGACTACTTGGTTCCTTTTGTTGGTAACCTAAGAGGGACCCTGGTCTGATCAACTTTGCACCAAAAAAATATGAGGATCTTGTAGACTACCAAGAGGGAAGAAATAAAAGTTTAGATTGTCAGGTGGGAAAGGAGGAAAAAATGATATTGTCTAAAAGTCTCAGGAACTCAGAAAAAAGTTTAGATCAATAAGGAGTGATGATAGAGAAAGAAGATATGACATTTTTTGAAAGTCTCAGGAACTCGAAGGTGATTTTGTATTATCTAGGAACACTAACAGAGGAGGAGGATGAGAAATCCATTATGATGATTAGGGGAATCAACGTATTCCTTCCAAGTATACTAGTAGAGGCCAATGTGTGTACTACACATGGGTAAGTGATGTAGCAGGCTTCCAGAGAAGAGGCCATGGGGCCAAATATTTTTAAAATTAACATTTTGTGTATTGCAGGTGAAGAAGAAGGAAAACCAACAAATACTGTCATGGAGGAGAATATTGAGAAGAAATTGATGTCTGCCTGAGAGATGAAAGCAGAGGAGCACCCAGATCAAATGCTCACTCACTGGGAGAAACAAATAAAGTTGTTTGAGGATTGGTTGAGCAATATAGGGATAGAAGAAGAATTCCCTAGGGATGCAGTTGTGAAGAATGAAGAATAATTACAGCCTGAGGAGAAACTGGAAAATGTTGGACTTGTACCAGTAGAAAAAGATAATAGGATAGCAGAGGAACTGACAGAAGTTACACTGTCAGAGGAGATCATTGAGAAGAAACTCAGTAGTATAGCTATATAATTTGAGCCTATAGTGGAGTGGTAAGCTAGTGCCACAGAAGATGAAGTCATCATGGAAGACTAGGATGATCTTCCCATTGATCGGTGTGAGGAAGAGGAGATGCAACAACAGAGAAGACTACATGAAAGAAGCCAACCAGTAGACCAGTTGGACAGAGTGATAAAGGATATTAGGAGGCCAATGTTGGAATCATCATAGGAGATATTTAGTGACAGGAGAAGGCTCACCAGATAAGAACTTGCAAAAACAGGAAAAGAAAAATAGTAGCATAAAGGAATAGGACAAGATGGACAACTCCACATCAAAGTTTGGGACCCTGGAGGATCTCAACAACAACATCATAGGAGCCATGAGAAGGAGCTCATGATTTTTTCCAGTGCAAGAGTATGATTTAGGAGGATCCATGCACTTGGAGGGAACAAAATCCAAGGGAAGAGAGGTGTGAACCCTCTCATTTTGAACTTGATTTAAAATTTTAATATAATTTAATGAAATTAAGTCTAAAGGGTCAAGGAAAGTCAAGCCACTGCCTTTGTACATGTGAGTTATTGTAATGTTTAGTGTCTCCTTTAATGGATTAAAGTAGGTAGGATCTTGATCTGATTCAGACTAGATGGCCATTGGATGTAATTTAATGTGAGTACGTGGAGGAAGGAGAAATGATCCCCTCCTTTGTAAAAATATATTTTATATCGAAAATTCATTAGTGCAATGAGAGTTACAGAGTTAGCTTTTAAGGAGAGAATAACATAGAGGAGAGGAGAGAAAGAGTTGAAGACTCAGTTGCAGTCCATCCTTTGTAAACATTTGTATAGAACCATTCATATTAATACAAAGAGCATTTTTTCTCGTTCATGAGGTTTTCATGTGTTTTATGTGAATTTGTGTTTCTGGATGTTTTCTGTATGTTTATGAATGACATAAATGAATATATGTTTCCATTTATAGGAATTAGATATATTTCTCTATATCTGTAGTTTTCTGAGTGATTTGGTCTCTTAGGCTTATTCAAGGAGTGCATGCCAGAGTAATTGAAATACTCTATGAAGCCAGTGCAAGGAGTGCACTTGAAATCTATTTCGAGTTCAGAGAAGAGCATGCCAGGTGGGAACACCAGAACCATTCTTAAGATTATAAGGAATAGTGTAAGGGAAAACATACCAGAGTTACTGAACACTCTGAGGAACAAGGCTCTGCAAGGAGATCATTAAGTGAGCGCAAGGAGTGCAAGAGAAATCTACTTCGATTTATGTGAGAGGGTTTCCAAGAGGGACCACTAGAATTTTAAGACTCGAAGGAGACTCAAGTGAAAGTCTGCATAGAGAGCGCAAGGAGTGCACAAGTGAATTCTTAGAATTCAGGACTCAAGTGGTGAAGTTGCGCAAGGAATGAAAAACTCCAACACAGTGTTGAAGTTACAATAAAGGATCTAGAGTAAAAGAGCATAGCAGAGCTAGGAGGGAATGATAACTTGTCAAAGGAACAAAGGAACGAGACCCTTAGTAGTTTGAGAAAATTCATGCTTAGGAGAAAAATAATTTCTCTTGCCAGGAGGGAAAAAGGTTTTGTTGAAGAAGAGAAAGGGCCAACTCCCTTTGAAAATCTTGAAAGAGTCAGAATCTTAGGAGGAATAACACAAGGTGTGAACACGTGAACTTATTTTCATGTTCAAAATCTCAGGAGGTGTGGTGCAGGTGCAGGCCGAGTGGTTAGCTAGAAGAGAAAGGTTCAAAGGCCAAGCCTTTGAAAATTATGAAAGAATCCTTCATTGGAAGGAAAACGTAGCGACAATAGAGGACCAATAGCTACAAGATCTATTGGAGTAGCTATGATATAATATATGGACCATTGGATCGAAGTTCAAACAAAAGGAGGAGAGCGCACAGAGGAGGACAAATCCTAGTCATTGGATCTAGGAGCAAGGATCAATTACCTTCTAATCTAGGTAAGTTGCATGGGGTTCAACCCTGTAGGTCCTTTGGAATTCGTAAGTTCGAAGTTTTATCATATTTAGGCTCAGAGGAGTGAATTTGAATCGTCCATTTGTGGGGACACATGTCATCAGATTAGAGTAATTTTTTAGTTTAGTTATCCGATGAATTTGGAGCCTAAGCATAGAGGAGTGAAAGTTTTTCGAAGCTCTAAAGGCTGAAGAAAATCCTGGCCATTGGTGTCAGGAGAATGTGGTAGCAGATTTGCACTTCGTTAGTTTGGGGTTCAAAGGAAGTAGGGTACAGAGTCATGAGGACTCCTAGAGGCCCAAAGGTCAGATTCTATCCTAGCCGCCTATTGGAGGAGGACATGTGGCGGCATATCCCGTACTCCAGAGGTTTGAATGTGTTAGCATACTACAACTCCCAAAGGCGAGAGTCCCGAAGAATATCCTAGCCATTGGCTTGTTGAGGGATGCGGTCCGTTGATATATTTTCCTTTGGAGGTTCGTGAGTTCGACACTCTAGGGGATTGGAGGTGTTGTGTGGTGAAAATATTTGAAGCCTAGAGTGCAGAGTAGATATCAATCGTCTATTGAGGAGGACACGTGGTGGGCGATTGGACCCTCCACTAATTTAACGTTCAGAGGATATGAAAAGTTGAAGTGTGATGATGCCTGGACTCCCAAATTCTGAACAATATCTGGACCATCCATCTACCAAGACGTGGGATTCGTTGATTTAAGTCATTCGTGAGTTTTTCAATCCGGTGCTCCAAAGGATAGAGCGTGTAGGAATTCTGAAACTCCTGAAGCCCAAAGTTCTGAAGCAGATCTTCACCATTGGTCACTGAAGAATGGAGATTCATTTATTTGGGTCCGTTTAGACGCCCTTCAGTTCACGGGTATGAGGTGTTGGAGCAGGAAAACCTGTTGAATCCTAAATTTTTTAAGGATGTGTGGGCCGTAGATTTCAACGTTTTACGAGGACCATTGATCCTCACCTTATTTCGGCCATACATGAGTTAGTTTTCTCAGAGGAGTGGAAGTATTGTGGTGTTGAAGATCCTGGAGACCAGAGCTCAAGAGTCCCAAATTAGCGCCTGGTCACATCCTAGGGTCATATGTGATTCCCATCGGGAAAAAGGGGCTAGTGCCCAAATTTTATTTTTAAAGGTTTTTAAGGGGCCTAAGAAAAGGGCCCGTGGTTTTTTTTTGACCTATGCCATAGGATATTTAAGGACCTATGTTTGATTTTGGGGGATCATTAGGATCTTGAGAGATGATCCATCTCTAAAACTGAATGATCCTAGACTGGGAGGTCACACAATCCCTAGGTGAGGGTGGGGATCTACATCATTGATGCATGGTTGATGCATTTTTTATAGTACAGGTTGTGGTACATGGTTGATACTTGGTATGGTACATGGTTGAGACACATATCTTGTGATGGTATGTTGGTGATCTTGGTATATGCTTGGTAGAGGCATGTGTTGGTGTTGTTGGACATCTAGTGGAGAGTTGTCCTTGGTATATGATACATGTGATAGGATCTAGTTTAGTATCACTGACAATGATAGTGACATATTACAGGTTGATATGATAGTGGCAGTGAAAGTGATAATGGAAATGACATTGGCAGTGAAAGTGGGAGTGGCAATGATTATTTTAGTGACATTTCGTCTACACTTATATTTCATGGCGGCATGACAGGGCAAGGAAATGGGGTTGTAGCCTCCTTTCGATTGGAGTTGGAGAATCAGGGAGTTGGATATTCCTTCAGGTTGGAGCCTGAGAATCAGAGGGTTGTAGCCTCCTTCCAGTTGGAACCAGATAATCAGGGAGTTGGAGCTTCCTTTAGGTTGGAGCCTGAGAATCAGGGGGTTATAGTCTCCTTCTGGTTAGAGCTAGAGAATTCAGGGAGTTGTAGCTTCCTTCGGGTTGGAACCTATAAATAGGGGGTTGTATCCTCCTTCCAATTGCATCTAGAGAATTGGGAAGTTGGTTCTTCCAATGAGTGTATTCTTTGATATATAAGAAATAATTCGATGGTTTTATCCCATTTGGGTTTCCACATAAATTCTGGTGTATTGTGTACTTGATGTGATGTTTTTGATGTGATTTTGATTATGTTTATATGATCAGATATACTGATGAAATATGCTCATGATATATTGATGATATACTAATGATAAATTATTTATTAAGTTGAAGTTTATATATTGTGGTTTTCATACTGATTCAACCCCCCCACCCCTCACTATTCCAACAATTGGTATCATAGAAGGTTCCTTCAGAAAATATTTTAACCAATGGAAGTTAGATCATGGGGATCAAGAGTAGTGCATGCATAGATAATGGAATTCCATGGTTTAATGGTAGATTGGTTTGAACTATGAGATATGGAATATCAGAATGAAAACATTTTTACAGGAACATGGATATTATTTTTGGCAATCATTTTTTACAAGATATACCACTACTAAGAAACTGAAGACTTCAGACTAGACGAAATTGAAAAGAAAAAAAAAATAGAAATGGATTTCATCTTAGAAGGGTTACCTAATTCAATAAAAGAGAAAGTGGGAAAAAAATTATCAGCTAGAGAACTCTGGGATAAGCTACATGATCTCTATTTTGAGGAATCTCCCATCACATGGCCAAAGAGTGATAAATAATATGCAATAACAAAACAAGAAATATGCTCGTCATGTCATAGATATTCGGAAGAAGAAAATTATGAAGAAGGCATAGTAGACCTTGAAGCAGAGTTAATCAGTGATTTAGAGGAATTGAAAAAATAAATGAAGAAGATAAAGTATCTTGAGAAACAATTAGTCAAGAATAATTCTCAAGAAAGTTCTAAAGAAACCCAACAGGTCATCATGAAATTGAAATCTCAACTAGAAGAAGCCAAAGTGATTGAAGAAACTCTCACAATTTAGTTGGATGAAAATTAGTGTTTGGAAGCCAAAATGAAAGCACAAATAAATGAAGCAAAGAAGAGAGAGAATATTTTGATAGATCATCTCAAGGAAAGAACTAAGGATTCAAACTAGCTTGAAGCATAATTTGGTCAATAAGAAAGAATAATTGAAGAATAATTAATCACATTGAAGGCCAAATTGAAGAAGCAAAGAGAACAAAAGAAGTCATGACGATTTAGATGATAAATAAAGAAGAAGAGGTTGAGAATGTTGAAGAAGAATTTGTCACATTGAGAGTTAAAATCGTCAAGCTCAATAAGAACGTTGAAGAGAGAGAAACATCTACATCATCAGTAAAGGAATTTTAAGAGAAAAGTTACAAGTTACGTGAAGGGGAAAATGAAGAGAAGCCTAAGAGTTATGCAGAAGTCATCAAATATTCTATGAAGAAGGAAGAATGCAAGCCCCTAAAGAAGAACATTCCATAAGGGTAGTAGACTCAAGAAGAATATTACAGAAGAGATAGATATCAAATAAGACCCTCTAAATTAAAACAATAAATAAGCTTCAATCTTGATTATGTAATCAACAGAAGAGAAGATCGTGATCAACCGAGTCATGAATTCAAAAGGACCACATCAAAAATAAGATCATTCACTCCTAGTTATCAAAATTTATTTTATAGTTATTGTTTTAATTGTACTAACTTTGGACATAAGGCTATAGATTGCATAGCATATGGAAGAAGTTATACTTATGTGGTACCACAAAACATTGAATGTTACAAATGAAACAATTATGGTCACATAGCTCGGAATTGCAGAAGCATGATAGAGTCCTCCATGAAAGAAAACATCGATGTTAGATACATGAAGGCTTGGAGAAGAAAATAAAGATAACAAGAGGAGGTCCTGGAGATCACAGGATTTGTAGTAGTATGAGAAATAAGAGAATAAGAGAAGGAACATGCCCAAGAATTTGTACTCTCAGGAATTGTAGTGCAAGATCATAAAGAATCCACAGGAAAAAAGGAAGAAGTCAAAGTTATGGAAGATGACGAGTCTACAAATGGAGGGGAAGATTATCCCACATTTGGGAGGATTCCTCCATTGTTTTGAGCCATCCAGATTAGAGATTCCCATCACTATGAATATTGAACAAGGGCAATTTATGTAGAAACTCTAAAAATCAAAGAACCATCCTTCGAGCAATCAGAAGCATTTGCAAAGACATATTTAGAGTGGTGAGATGGAAGAAGTACATAATGAAAGATTGATAGATTGAGAAGCAGTATTCCACGCATGCATTCAGGTAGGGATATATTCAGTACAGGTTGTTCCATACATATAGAGTATGGTTTTTAGATAGAGAATACTTGTGGACACATTTGATTCAATTTGAAGAACATTAATATGTGATGATCAATTGCAGCAAAAAATCCTTCATGATAGTATAGTGACAGATGGGTGAACATTGTGCACAGTGGAGTAGCAAAGTTATGGATAGTTTGTGACATATGGAAAAATATGGATTTATGATATTCTTAGAAGTTACAAAATACATGGGTCAGAGAAGATGCATAACAATAGATTGACAATTGGAATCGTTAGTGGAAGTTATATCGTTTGAAATAAATCATTGAACAAGTATGGTCAAGTGAACAACCGAAGAAATAAATTAATGGATGATTTTTATATATGTAAATGAATTTCAAGAGGAAACACCAATTGAAAATTAGCAATCATTATAAGAGATGAAAGGAAATAGTTATAGGTATCCCTACATTGATCTACACGACATATTGCAATAAATTCAAGGGAAGAGAAATCATCAGAGAAAGAGATCTAGAAAGGAAGATCAATAGCATATAGATAGGGGATACATATTGAAAAATGGAGTTATCTTTCTTCCCATGATGCCAAAATATAAGAGAAAGAACAAAGGCATGAAAATAGAGAGAAAGAATATACGCATTAAGACAGGGGAGAAACCCCAAGGAGAGAGAACATTTTCCATTGATGTCAAAGGAAGAGAGTGAGAAACATTGATGAGGATAAATGGTCACAAGGAGAGAATCAGTGTTGGAGAATCAATGTTTCCATAAGTGTTCCCATCAATGTTGGCATTGCCATAAATGCCAAAGGGGGAGATTGTTGGAAAATTGGCTTGGACCATTGGTTGTCATTGATGCCAACACTTGGATATTGATGTCAACCCTTGGAGAAGTCTGGAAGCCCTAGAGATGTGCATGAGATTGATGGTGATTTATTTGTCATTGATGAGTGGTTGATGTCCGAAATCTCTATATATGTGGTTGATATTGATGGTGAATTAGTTCTCATTGATGAGTGGTTCATGTCAGCAGATGTGATGGGTGTATTTGGAGAAGTCTCCAAAGTGGTCCCCTTATGGCTTAGCTCTAAGAATGGCCCTCATGGGAAGACAATTTGAAGAAGTCTAAAGGAAACCACTAAGTATGGTTAAGGATATTGTAGTTTATCATGGAATTAGGTCATGAAAGACAAAGTAAATGAAGATAACTCACTCATGGATGGATAGTCCTCATCATGTTGTTTCCGGTGATAGGTAGTACACCACGTGGTTCCTCGCGGTTGAGGAGATATGAGGTCATAAATTTGGAAGCCCAAAATATGGGTTAAGAATCTCCTTATTGGTTGCAAGTCATTAATGAAAGGGTAAAGTGGTTGTAAACAAGAAGTTACAAGTCGTCCCTAAAGTTAAGTAAATAAGTCAATTGGAAAAGTATAAATACACATCAAGAGCCTCTCATTTGTACACACAAGTTTATTAAATATTTGTCTAAATGAGTGAGTGATTATTATCTGAGGTAAAAAAGGCGTTTTGAGGTGAATTTAAGAGGGAAGATGAAGTAAACAAGGGAAAATTTCCAAGGGAGGATGGAGTCTTGTGATGATGTGTTCTAGGGTATGTTATTTAAAGGAAATATTATCATTTCACTATAAAAACATTTCTAGAATGATTCATATAACGAAACTTGGAGGTAGGTGGGAAAATAGGTCAAGGTACCTATGGAAAAAAGTTCATCTTCTGTATCATTTTAGTTTCTAAGATACACTATGTGGATAATAGGGTTTTTGGCTAGTCTTGAAGCTAGTATCAAACAAGTGTTCTGGGTAAAAAAATTAATAACTTCTTCATGGGGGATCCAAATTCCATGAGACCAAATGAATTGGATATAGTATATTCGTTATTATGTTTTTTATGATTTTCAGAGATAGATATCAAATATTCCATGTGTGGCATTCTCTACACATTCACTCTCTAGAATAAGCTACAATTTAGCAAGGTCTGTGATTTTTTCTATAAATCCTTTTTTGGGATGTTCCAAAAAGTGAAACTTGGAGAAATTGTAGGGAATATATTGAATAATAGAAGATACAAGTTTCATACCTTCATTCATTACAGGTACATAGTTATTCTTTTTTAAAGTTAGGGTTTGTGACTAATCCAAAAACTATTCCCATGAGACTAAGGTAAAGTTCGATGGAGATGTTATTATGTTGTTGTTGAAGTTGAGGAAGGTTTGCAGGTCTATGATCACATACACTAGGTTTGTTATATAGTTATATGTATGTTTACATGCATCTTTTGAGGGTTACATGTTGATCATGTTATGGTGCATGCTTGAGGCAAGTCTTTGGTATATTGTTGAGGCATTGGCACATGTTTGAGGAACATATTAGGTGAATGGTTGAGGCATATAATTGGTATATAATATTGGTTTTTTGGTACTTTGTTGAGGAAATTCATTGATGATATCTTATAGTACATGGTGTATGGTATGATTGGGATATATCATGAGTGATATGGTATATGGTTGAGGCACATGGTTTGACGATCATCTTGTATATTGGGAACATTGTTTGAGACACCTTTTTGGTATATGTATGAGGCATTCCTTGGTGACATTGATGTATGGTGAGATACATAGTTGATGCATGATATGGTGTTGGCACAGGTTTTGGTTGATGCATGATATGGTGTTGGCATAGGTTTTGGTTGATGCATGATTTGGTACATGTTTGGTATGTGGTATGGTACAAGTTTTGGTGCATGGTTGATGCACGGTTTGGTATATGCGTTGGTGCATGGTTGATGCATAGTTTGGTATAGGTGTTGGTGCATGGTTTATGCACTTATTATGGTACAGGTTGTGGTATATGGTTGATTATTGGTATGGTACATGGTTGAGACACATATCTTGTGATGGTATGTTGGTGATCTTGGTACATGCTTGGTAGAGGCATGTGTTGGTGATGTTGGACATCTAGTTGAGAGGNTTATTATGGTACAGGTTGTGGTATATGGTTGATTATTGGTATGGTACATGGTTGAGACACATATCTTGTGATGGTATGTTGGTGATCTTGGTACATGCTTGGTAGAGGCATGTGTTGGTGATGTTGGACATCTAGTTGAGAGGTTTCCTTGGTGTATGATGCATGTCAGAGGATCTAGTTGAGTATCAATGGCAATGACAGTGATGGGTTACAGGTTGATGTGATAGTGGAAGTGATAGTGATAGTGGTAGTGATAATGACAACGACAATGATAGTAACAGTGGTAGTGATAGTGGCAGTGATTGTGGTAGTGATAGTGGAAATGATTGTGGTAGTGAAAATTGGTCTACACTTATATTTCAAGGTTGCAGGATGGGGTAAATAAAGGGGGTTGTAGCCTCCTTCCGGTTCGAGAAATAGAATCAGGGAATTGGAGCTTCCTTCAGTTTGAAGCCTGAGAATTAGGGGGTTGTATCCTCCTTCCAGTTGGAGCTGGAGAATCAAGGAGTTGGAGATCCCTTCAAGTTGGAGACTAAGAATCAAGAGGTTATATCATCCTTCTAGTTGGAGCTAGAGAATTTAGGGATATGTAGCTTCCTTCTTGTTAGAGCCTATAAATAGGGGGTTGTAGCTAGAAATTTGGGAAGTTGGTGCTTCCAATGAATGCATTCTTTGATATATAATAAATCATTATGTGGTCTTCTCCCATTTGAGTTTCCACATAAATTCCGATGCACTGTGTACTGGATGTGATGTTTCTTATGATTATATTCTCATGATATATTGATGATATACTAATTATATATTGTTGATTAAGNCCAAATATGTGGTACCTTGTATTTTTTGTGAGACATACACAACCATTGAAATACATGATAATTGTTTAACTAGACTACTCAACCATTTGATCAAATCCAATGTTGATCCACATGTATGTTTTTCTCCTTAAGGTGATTGTAAAGAAAATGAAATAAATGTCGTATGTAAGCTAAGTCATCGCATTGATCATCACTTATATAGAAGTGATACTCCTTCAATATAACTTTATTTTATTCGTTATTATTTGGCCCATTCTTGTATGTGATATGAACCATTATGTTGACCTTATCTGAGTGATAATATTAGATTTGAATCTCCTTTTGTGGTTGAAGGGTGTAGTTCTTAGAAAAATCAACCATTCATAAGATAGTACCAATGGTAAATGTATATCTACATATTCTAAAATGTTCATTCTGCCATTGATCCACATAGACATGCTCAACATATTCTTGGGTAGTTTTGAAGAAGTCCTTAATGAAGTCACATACTCGTACATGGGAAGTCACCAATTGTATATTTTTTCTTTCATGCCCTCTGTAAATATCATACGTGACATATTTAAATCTTTGCAAGTCAACCTCCTTCCTCCTCAATTCATACTCATTTCTCACATGGATGCAATTTCTTAGTAGTGTCATTCCACTGCACTTGGGGCATGTCCCATATAAACAATATTTTTTATATAATGTACAACCCTATGGCACTGTAAAAAAGATGTTATGAATAAAGTCTCTAGATGATGTCAGAAACAATATAATTGAGGATTCCTGCAAAAGGTTGTTATGAAATACATGACATATATATAACCATATTCAATGTGGTATCAACAACAACATGTGTTATGCATTGTGTTTATTCGAACATACCAAGGATTGAATTTCTCAACAAATATTTCTCCCAAGTTAAGTGCATTATGTACATTCCCAAATCTCTCATACAATTTTGTCTATGCCATGTCAAGAAAGTGTTTAATGTGGGGTTGATGATCCCTATAACCCCTTCTTAATTTTAGTACACCCTTTTGGTTTCAAGAATTCCTAGTCTTCTCATGCCAGAAATTTTATACCTACCTTAACTGCTCTAATTAACTTCATATCTTAACGAAGTAGCCTACTAGTGAAGGCCCACAAATATTTTTGGCCACCTATGTCTAGGCTATCTCATCTATTATAATACTTTCTAAGGTTTTTGATATTTCATTTCATGAGATGAGAGGTTTGTTTGAGAAAACCTTGCTAACAATTGATTGTGACAAGACACATTAGGCTGCATTACAATCTTTAAAAGAATTTTCTTACCATTTTTTTGAAAAGCATACACAAGGTTTCTAACAACATGATGACCTGTTTTTGAAATTTTAACTATTTAATGCCTAAAATTCTCCTAACAACCATTAAAATATTAAATTTTAACAAAGAAAAAAATAATTGACATTTAGCTACATTAGATTTTGGTTCAAATGTTCTTTAATAAATTTATATGAATGATAACTATTAGTTTTGTTAGGTAACTTACCTTCAAGTGATTCGATACCACTTTCATCCACCTGAATGTGTTTAGGAGTTCTTGATTGCACATTTCTCATTCTAGGTAAGAATGATAGGATCATATTCTAGCACTCTTTACCTCTCTATTGTGGAGTTACAAACATAGAAGTTTTTTCCCCTTCAATCACTTATGTATCAATTCTAGGAGGAGAGTGGACATGTCCATGATTAGTTTATGGAACATATGACTGTCGAACTGTAACATACCCACTACCTAAATCATTTTTCTTTTCTTTTTTTTTTCGGTCCTCTGTCGAACTCGAGCTCCTAAATAACCATGGAGATCCTACGTAAACTGGCTCTTTCTCTTTTATTCCCCATTCTCAGGTGATCGCAGGTCATGATCGCGGTTCAGTTTGAACGTAGTGCCTATTTGTGTTTCGCTCTCCGGCGCTGTAGTGAGGTCCAAACATTAGACTCTACAATCACCAAAGCCCGCCAGGGCTAACATGCGTCCCATAGGGATGGATTCCCACGGGGTCAACGAATGGCCAATAGGAATAATCCCCAACAGGGTAGAGAACAACAAATGAGAAACGCCCGTTGCGCGGTTAGGTGGTATATAGGTGGCAAGGGAAATGCGACACGGTGGACGTCATGACAGGGAGGGGTCCCACTTCACACGCCACACTATTCCGAACCCCCCCCCCCTCGTTAAAGGCAGAATGGCAAAGGGGGTCCGGAATCCACTGGGAAGCCGTTGATCACGATGAGTAAATCTTGACCGTTCGAGAGTTGCACGTCCAATTCCAGACGCCCCCCTTACCGCTAAAGGTAGAACAATAAGGGGGCTCCGGAATGGAACCTCAGTCATAGATCTAGATGGGTGGACTCTGGCCGTCCAGATCTGCTCACCTCTTATCCTAAAGCATATTCACGTCCTGACTTAAGTTCACGTCTCACCTCCACATCTAACGATCATTACAGACCTGAAGATCCTCCAAAAGAATCTCTTCCGTTCATTGGGGTTTTGGCACTCGTGATGTCCCAACAATTTGGTTCGTCGATCCCCGAATCTCGATACGCTCCTCTGTTGCCTTAGCCTCCCAGGCTAAGTCTTTAATCCATGTGACCTCTATCTCACAAGACTGCAGCCTTGTCCCTCCTCGGGGTTTCAGGGTTTTCAATGCCAAAGTGCATATGTCCACGGAATTCTCGATTCCTCGAATCTTGACTCTCTGGTTTGTTGACAGCTGGCCCCTCATGGTGGCACTATCCTCCTTCTCTGGTGTGCAGACAACTGGCCCCCACTCATTGGGATTTCGCGTTTCGCAATTCCAAAGTGCACCGAAAACTTGTCACCGGGATCCACGATATTCCGATGAGACAAACTCTGATGGACAACCTCCTCATCGGGACTTTCCCCGATGGCCTGGATCTATGCCACGCGTCCCCATAAGCGGACGGTCCTGATCCAATCTCACGCTTTTGCGACTTCTGGTGCTCTGGAAGTCTTGCCTTCCAAACCCCCGATATGCTGATGGGCTCTCGATCTCGCCACGTGTCCTCAGAAATGGGCGGATCTGATCTCATCGGGATTTCGAGACTCGTGATGTCCCAACTCCTTCGACCTTAGGAACTTCGATTTCCCAATTCCTAATATCCCTACTCTCTGCGGATTTCTGACACACGTCCCAAATGGATGGATGGTCCAGATGAACTCTCGGGGTTCGCGACTTATAGCGTCCCGATTCCCTCACCCTCAGGACCTCTGATATCCCGATGAGCCAACATCCCGACTCTCTCCGAATCTCTGACACCTACCCGATCCGACGGCTGACGGGTAATCAGACCAAGATCCAATTGTCTAGATCCGTTCTTCCTGCGCACACTCCAGAGACTAAACTCTGAGCATCTTAACCCGATCCAACGGTCGATGAGATTTCTAATGAGATCCAACGACTCAAGTTGTCTCACCTTGTGCATTCTTCCACAACTTCATGGATGTGGAAAGATCAATGGTCCAAATGTTCTCCTGGGTCTTGGAATCTACGATCCCGATTTCCTCGTTGTTCACGAAGATAGAGGGGAAAAGGGAAAGGTATGTAATGCCCTCGTTACTTCCGTAAATCTAACAGTCATGAATGGCTATGGGTCAATCGACGAAATCTCATTCCACGATTTGTTACATATCCCTACACTGCTACCTCAAAATCCTTAAGAGGGTCATTCCTCCTCGTATAGGGTTAATAAGACTTGTGCGTTCAAGTCCTTTTTCTGGGTTCTTGCTGAACCTTTCTAAGGAGAAAATATCTGTGAAGAGATCTATACTGGGGCATTATCAGAGGTAGATACGGGTAAACAACTTTTCGAGAATGGGTTGGAAGCCTAACTTAGTTCGACTCACGCCTAATTAAATTCATGTATGAACATAAGCCATGGGTGGTATTTTTGTTATAAGCATATATCTATCATTACTTATCAAAATACTACACAGACATTTTTATACTGTAATTGTTCACCATTTCACAGTTTATGAGCATATATGTCAGCATATGAATTTCAAGATACAATATAAACAAAACACTTATCAGATAATAACACCCGAAATGGGTGTGAATGCTGAGAGGGGTGCTCGTTTCCACCCAACCGTAGGTGTAGCGACTCCCAGTGGATTTACCACTAGCCACCCCCGAGCTGAGACCACGATGCTCTGAGATTGAGTCTCTCTGTCTGCCAGTGACCAGGAGCGAATGTTACAATCCTTCCTCCCTGTTATCCCTCACTCTGCGTAATCCAGAGTTCCCCTCACGTCCCCCTTTCAATCGCCTC